>JAFBJT010109731.1:60933-93026 GCA_016785325.1 Chascanopsetta lugubris
CAACATATCAGCCACACAGAGTTGACATGCTCCTACTCTAAATATCAAGGGGCTACTCTAGCATAATGATTAGGCAATAGGCATTTTATATTAAATTCATGCCAATAGACTTTCAGCTATTTCTCCTAAACTGCTCATTTCCTCTCCTCTCCGCAGATGACGGGTTTCACAGACAGAAAACGCTTCAGCTTCAAAAGTTTGCACTATGACTGAGGGTGTGAACGTCTGTGTGGTTTGATGGAAGCAGAATGTGGGCTTCTCCACCACAATCACCATTTCCACTGAAGTACTTTCTATTTCTGCCCTCCCTCTGCTCTACTGTCATTTCTCCTTTACACCATTTAGTCATTCACATGCTTTCATCTAGAAAATACGTTTTTAATGAACTGAAAGAGAAAATGTGAAATACAAGTAAATTGGACAGAATTGCACATGAGGACACAGATTATTTGTTAAGCTTTACACGTTTCATGATTCTGGATGTTTGCTTGACAAAATCCTTTTTTCAAACTAAGACTTTTTGCTCTCTAAAGCCAGCAAGCGCATAAGGGGCACATACTCCCTTGCCACAGAATAATGGCTCATTCAACATTCCCCTTCCCTCTCCATGGTTTTATTGATCCAGGGAAGAAAGAAATGCAAGTTCATGAAGACGTGCGGATACTTGTCACATTCATTCTCTGCTACAAAAGCTGTGATACCCTGAGGTTTGCTGTTGCATATGAGTGGTCCCCCAGAATCACCCTGCAGGAGAGAGGAAGCTGAATGTTTTAATGTGTAAAGACGATCATTGTCATCTTTGTGAATAAAAGAAAACAATTTATAAAATTACCTTGCAAACTCCTCCTTTCTTTTTGTCAACCTTGGTGCAGATCATGTGACCGGTGTTAAAGTGTTTTTGCCATATGTGTTTGCACTCGAAGCCAAATTGAATCCTCTCCGTGGTTTCTCTCAGAAGATGCGAGGAAGGCCCCTTGGCAGCAGTTTGGCCCCAGCCGGCAACGACACAGGAAACGTTTGCAGGAACCTTCCCAGCTTTCTTAGGTAACCCGATGGGCTTGACATACCGGTTCAGTTTGGCCTTGTTTTTTAACTGTAAAACAAAATGGAGATTTGTATTTGTTATTGAGTCCCTGCAACACATGTAGGTACATGTGATTATGTTCTAAACACCCTGTTGTGTTTAGTTAAACATGGTACCCTCACAGCTCCATATCCTCATTCAAACACTCGATGTTAGCTTGATCGTTTTTTACAAACAGTTCTACCTTACCTTAATTAGCATGATGTCATAATCGAATTTGCCAGTGTATTGGGGATGTGTGCACAAAGAAGCAACTTTGAAACTTTGTTGACTCTTTTCTTTCTTGCTGATGTCGTGTGCACCGAGTACCACAGTCATGGGCTGAGGTCTGTCACAACAGGAAAGAACATTATGAAATGATCATGTTTGAATGACAACAAAAAATAAACGACTTACATGACAACTGTCAACATCGTTATAGGGGGCATTAAAGGTCCATTGTGTATATTTAGGAATTATTTATATTACCAACATTTTCATAAATATATCACCTGGATGTACACATTTTATTTTTATTCTCCTTAATTGATCCCAATATGTTTGTCTGTCTGCACCACAGTGACTACCATATTACTACTGTAAAAACATGGTGGCGCCTGTAGAGATGACCCGCTCCCTCTTAATGTGAATGTATAGTAATGGGCTTATTTAAAAAATAAAATAAAATAAAAAACATTTAGATGATTATAAATTCATGAAAATGTCAGTATGTAATTGTTTTGTAATGACAGAAATTGTGCACACTTCACCTTTAAAGGTAAGCTTTTGGTCATTTTTGAAAATATTAAAAAACAAAACTGACATTTTCATAAATTTACAATCACCTACATTTTTTTTTACATTATTACATGAAGAGGGAATCCTGCAGGGGCCGCCATGTTTTTAAAGTGGTAAAAGTGGATGCACCCAACATCTTACCCACTCTGCGCCTTTGAGGCAAACAATAGGAAATAATAGAAAATGGATAATTGGGTAACATGCTTAATGATGAGGTCTAATATAACACTCAAAGATAAAATGTATGTTTGTCATTCCCAAACGATAACAAATAACTGCTTTGTGAACAAGCCGATGCCTTGGCTACAGCTATGGCTCATCCCTGTGTTTGTGTTAATGCAGTAATGTCTCACTCACTCTTTGCAGTGGGCTGCTGTCAGAACAACATCCTCCCGGACTAGGAGCCCACCACACGAGTGGTGTCCTTGGTACTGCAGCGATGCCATGTAGGGCCTGGAGTGCGGCTTTGAAACCTTTCCATGCACAATGTCACTCGAATTCGCCCCTTACACCAGGAGAGACAACAAAACGCACATGAAAAATAAGAATGAATTATCATTGTTACAATTACTACCATCACTCATTTCGCCAAATAACTTAGAAAAGGGATTTCATCAACTCACCATTCGGGGAGAACAACTGAAGGATGAGCAGAATGCAGAGAGTTTGAATGGTCATCATTGTGCATGGATAAAACAGAGCAGCCTGACTGTGGCTGCACGCTCCAAATGATCACCTTTTGTAAGCCACATACAGGAAACTGAGTGGGTAGGTGTTTGCTGCAGCAAGTGTGAGTGAGACCCCCTCACTGTTACCAGGGCAAAGTGTCAAAACTGTCAGTTATAGGTGTGAAATCAACAACAATCCAAAGGTGAATTGAAGAAAATAAAAGCAAAGTTACATCTTTAAGTAACTGACAGTGATGGAACACCTGAAATAATGAGGTCACACTGCTGCGGGGCTCTTTAAACCAGGCTCAAAAACAAAATGAAAAATGATGGCGCAATATCGTTGATATTTTATCCACAGTTACAACATTCAAAAAATAAACAAAGGCAAAAAAAAAACACTTTCCATTCACTCAATACTGTTGTTACCTACGGTGTAAACAAGACTCAACCTCAGACTCCACCAGACTCAAAACGGTCCCTTTTAAAACACTTGGCCCCTCCCAATTAACATAAATTACACATTGGGATTATTTTGCAATTCTTATCCATGAATTTCTGTTTCCAAAAATTAAAGAAAAATCAAACATACATTCCCCTAAAATGTCCCCCACATCAAACATGTTAAACACAACAAGTAATTAGAATTAGAAAAATGGAAGACATGGTCACATGACCCCCCAAGCGCGCCAGAATTGTGAGACCTACTTATGAATATTATTCTGAACATTTTTTTTCAGACAGTGGCTGTATGTTATGGTTTGATTTGGACAGATGTCTAACTCCCTTTCATAAGGAATGGTGATAATCATACGTGAATGAGCTCAGCTCCTTTGCGCATCCATGCGTGAAGTGAGAAACACAGCTGATGCTCCAGAGGGAAGTCACCCCGAAGACAGTGGTAAAAAGAGTGCACACTTCAAGAGTGCACACTTCAATCTATAAACAACCAAGGACCTTCACAAAGCATTTCAGACTAACAAGCAAAGTAGTAAGGTTCTTCTCGAGCTGGATTGTACATTTTGACCGCAAAACCACCAAGGTAAGACGTGCTGAGAGACTGCCTTTAGTGAGCAAGCCAGGTTTTCATTTGTAAAACACGGAGCATTTGGTTTATTCATTACATGGGACTTTCTGCTGTTTCCTGGGGGCGGGGCTGGCTCACTGTTACTACCAGCATTTATAAATACTTTACTTTCTTGAGCCGGACAACGCAAATGCTCTCATTCAGCTGTCAATCAGAAATATACATAGATCCAAAAAACCATAACATGCAATGTTCAGCACCTAATCTTATGACGTTTTTCGCTCAGCCTTAGAAGCTGTTGGGTTGGTGTTGTGTTATTATAACTGGCATCTAGATGGAAGCATTGCAATCAGTGTGAGGTCCATTTAAAGGCACAGTGTGTAGGATTTAGTGATATCTGGTGAGGTTGCACGTTACAGCTGAATACTCCTCACTCACTCCTCTATTCCAAACGTGTACAAAAACCTGTGCAGTGATGACAACAGTCAAAAGGTGAAGAGAGCCACAGTAGGCACATGGTGGTGCCTATGTGGACCTACTCCTGATGTAAACACAGGGGGCTCATCAGAGGGTAATGAAAACAAAATGGTGGACATTCGGGTGATTACACACTCATAAAGGAAGAAAGAAAATTATTTCGTTTAAAGGTGCATTGTGTATAATTTTGTTCAATTTTTCAAATGTTAAATGAAATGCGTTAATGAAAACCAAGGGCTACCCTATAGGTTCTCCCGCATGCTAGAATGGGAGGTGTGTGTGTGTCTGTGTGATGGATACTATTTGCAAGATCTGGTTAAAGGTGGATTTGTCAGAAATAGTTATACTTGTAAATTATCATCACTTATATATCAGTACAATGTCAAGCACTTTATTTTGAATAAATATTGTCAGCACTTCGAAAATACTTTTACATGGCTTGTTACAAAAAGCTGACAAATGATGGATGTATACACCCTGCAGAAAAGCCTATTGACCCTGATTATCAGTCAAACAGGTACAGTGCACAGTACCTCTCAGGTGGAGGTGGTATTCACAGTACATAGTATCTATCGCCGCTTGGTGCCCAATGATGGTCTAGTAGTCCATGACCATGTGGAAGAGATGATGTTGGGTTGTAGACCAGTCATTCTCAACAGCTGGGTCGCGACCCAAAAGTGGGCCGCGGGCCTTTGACTGGGAAAAAAGTTATGAATGCTTTTTCCTATGCTTATATTTTGAAGATATTTTCTTAATGCATCAAAGTGCCGTCTATTCACACTCCTTAACAGTAAGTGGTGATGATGCCCTGTAATTCTAATAGACACCCGCAGTTTCATAGCTAGCAGAAAACACCAAGGTGTGCTGACCAATGGCGAAACGCAGGTTTGACACAGATGACATCGAATGCAGCTCATTGAGTGTAAAAAGGAACATGTAGAGACACCTCTAGATGTCACCCAATCTTACACACTGCACCTTTAAAAATATCAGAGAAGTTTAAATGCTACTTGATTTGGGTCACGACCCGTCATTAAGCGGTGATGGCGGGTCTCAAACCCAGAGCAGTTGGCGAACCACAGTTGGAGACTGTACGAATTTGGCCATTTTCTTCTTATCTTCTCTTATTGGAGAACTTTGTATTGAATATTCCTGTTGTGAAACAGTGGAGGGATGTACAGTACAGTTCAATTGCACAATATTCGACATCAGGTTATGTCAAGCTTATATTCATGTCAGACAATCATTCAGCATCATGTTTTAAGACAGTAATGGCACTTCAGTTGAGATTTTATATTCACACACATACAGTCAATCAGTGCAGAACCTCCTTAGAGTGCTTAACAATCGATCGTTCACTTTAGTGTCATACGCTGCATAAGAAAACACACTACTGTGATTTCTTCTTTAAAGTCCTCGTCCTCCCGCAAAGCCTGTGGCCGCAGAACAGGCAGCATTTGAGTGTCACCCACAGGACAGTCAAGAGTACGAGGAGGATGAAAGCAATGACGTCCAGGCAGTGGTACTGGATCCAGTTCAGGTCGTGTGCCCCCACTCTCAGGTGTGCGGCTCCTTTGTGTCTGATGACGAACTCGGTCCAGAACACGGCCAGGTCCAGGGGTGGAACGGGACGGTCCAGGTGGATCTTAGACAGCCTCTCCATGTTGTTTTTGTAGCTGCACGTGGAGGGGACATAAAAAGTCAACGGGAGGATTTTGAAGTTGGGTATCGAATAATATTTTTGAGTAGTGTTGTAGAAGTTTATAACCGTCTGAGCCAGTGCTCAGTTAGCAAATAATTAGATAACCTGTCCTCTAAGAACAGATGCAATAATGACTAGTACAAACAACTACACATAATATAGTCAGGATATTATATAGCTCTAAGGATGAACAGTCATACACCAAAAGGTTTAGTTCACGTATCAACTGTGTGTGTGTGTGTGTGCCAGAAAGCCACTGATAGAAGTATTCATGATAGTAATTTTTTAAATGGTGTTCGTTTGAGCGCCAACAGATCAAACATTTGTGTGTGATTATACTGTATGTGTATATCTAATATAGATATTTTGAATTCAATCTGTTTGACATACTTTAATAATTGAAATAAATCACTTTTCACATGCCTGCACACAACAGTTTTTGAATCATTGATGCATATCATTTTCAGAGTCACTGTTTCTTTAAGCCTTCAGTGAATCAGCACATTTGACCTGCTTTGACAGTCACCTTTAATCCCCACACATACAAGTGATGGACTGCTCTCCCTGGTCATCATCCAGTGAGTCAGACCTACCTCTGGTCATGGAGGATCTTATTCATTGAAGCCAGCAGTTTTTCAGACGTCACGTCGTAGATGGTGAGTTTCTCCGCCACACCTCGCTCCACCATGCGAAGCACATTGTCGCCCTGGTCCCCAAACAGTGGAAACATCAACATGGGTATAGCATTACAGAGTCCCTCATAAACACTGTGGCTTCCTCCATGGGTGATGAAGAGTTTAGCCTTGGGATGAGCTGGGGAGCAAAGGACATATCAAAGTCAAATCAAAGTTGGAACTAATGTGTAATTTTTGGTCTTTCCATCAGCACTGATTGAGACAAAAACACACCGAGGAGATCTTTCTGAGGTAACCATCCCATTAGCCTGACGTTCTCTGGAACTCCCTTAGGTGGGACTCCGGCGTATCTCCAGACAACCTGCAATGACAATAATTCCGTTGGAATGAGCAGACACATTTTGAAATGACACATTTTGAAATGAACGAGTTTGACAAATGCTGAAAATGATAAGTCAAAGGAGAGGGATTCGGAGTTGTTATACCCGTTGAGGAATTTGCCGAAAAGCATCGAAGAAATGTTGTGCCTTCTCCTCCGGCATGCTGGACACCATTGAACCCAGGGTCAAGATGATGAAGCCATCATCACCTGAGCCCTCGACAAACTCTTCCAAGTCCTGCAGGGATGGTGAAGAAGACACTCGAAACACTAACAGATCATCTTGTGGACATGTGCACAAGCTTATACAGCACAGCTCTCTTTCTAAATATGGCCAAGCACATAAAGGAAGATTTTTATTTCGACTCATAACAAAAAATTTGCTAAATGTCAAAACAAAAGGGCTCGTAATGATCTTTTTCTAGATAGCTACGGTCTAGGAATGTGCTGACTCAGCTAACACACACTGGATCCTCTGAAGGAGCAGATCAACCTGTTCTTTCACAACATTACGTACCAAAGCTCAGGCAGCTCCGTCACACCCCAAACTAATCTGTCAGAATCTGTTGCAACATTTTATTATAGAGATCAAAAGTGTTTTATGCGTCGGCCCTTTAGCGAATACGTTTTCTGGTTGATGTATTTGCTGCTCAGCAGTGACACATTTATCAAAAACCCTCATAATGCATTCACTTGTGGTTAGAAGAGCTGCTGACTAGTTCAACTTATTTGCAGAAGAAATATCACAGCAAATCATTTGAGCAACATGAACCACATTGAAATAAGAACATTTTTAACCATCTTTATAAAACACAAATGACTAAAGGTCCTGTGCGTAAGATTTGTCCTGCATCTGACACAAGGGCCTTTAATCATTTGTTTTGTCATTTCTGTTGGAAGAGAATGAATTCAAAATAATTATACTTATATTGTTCATGCATTATCTCCCGAGTACATGAATTTGTGTTTTCACTACCCTAATGTACATTTGTATATTTTCTTCTATGTACATCAACGATGGGTCCCCTCTCGGCGGCCACCATGTTGCAAAACCCAATTTTCACGGTTGCCCAGAATGGACATAGGCATTGTCACCTGTAAATTCTGTAGATTTCTGTTACGATGCGCTCAAGGCGAGGATCCAAATGCATGGAGAGCGGACAGAAGTTTAGGTTTTCAAGAGTTTAAATGTCTTTTGGCGAAAGAGGAGAAACAAACCAGCAGATTGAGGCTCAACAAAAAGTATGTATTCTATGTATTCAGACAAGTAAGGAAAACAAGGTCACTTGAAGCTATTACAGAGGGTTGACAAGAAAACAGCTCTTAATAACACGTCCAACGGCTTGACATAAATGACACACTGGTGACAGACAAAGGGAGAGGGGAGCTTAAATAGGGAGAAGGGAACCAGGGCCAGGTGGAGACAATCAGGGAATCACCACAGGTGCAGATACTCAGGGAATCAGACAAGACGCAGACAAGGTAGACAGAGTGCAGACAGACAGGAAATGGGGAATTTCACCAAAATAAAACAAGGAAGTGCATAAAACATGACTACACTAAAACTAAGAACATAAACGCAACTAACATAACTGGCAACGCACAACAATTTTTGTAGATTGTCTCCACTAAATCCTTAAGGGTGCAGTGCGAAAGATTTCTGTCACCTTTGTCACTTCTAAAAATATTACAAAACAATTATGTCATACTGACATTGACATGGATTTATAATCACCTAAATGTTTTATTTTTTTCCATTACCCTTAAATGACCCCATTAATGAACATTTACGAGAGGAAGGGGTCCTCTCCCGCCATGTTTTTACCGTAGCCCAGAGTGGACATAATAAACATCTTTTGAGTTTTAAAGACAACTGAAGTCTACCATAGGTTATCCTGCATGCTCAGAAGGGTGTGGATGAGGTGATGGATACAACATGCGACCTCACCTCTAGATGTCACCAAATCTTACACACTGTACCTTTAATAATTTCCCTTTAAGGTTTTTCAAGTCAAAGTTAAGAGTGTGATCTTAACACACTTAATCATTTGGTTGTTACAAGTGAATGTTATCGAAGTTGTCTTTATCCACTGAGATGTTACTTTGAACCACTGCATTCGCAGTTACCTATTAACCCATGCAGGCAAACATGAGGCAATAATGGCAGTATGCATACATAACAGCCATGTCCCTGGCTGCAGAGGCTAATGTTCACCCTACTTTTATCTCCATGTTTGGTCTCCACCAACACCAAGGAACAACTCTCTGACATGTAGCTGGTGACTATTGGTTGTTACCCCACGGCTTCTGAGTGAGAGAATCAGCTGAGCACTACCAGCGAAAGAAACTCAAGCAGTGTCGAGGTGTTTGTTTCTACAAATCTTTTGACCGCTGGACTCACCTCTGGCAGGGGATCTTTCTTCCCACAGTTGATGCCTCCAATGAAAACCATGTTTGGCATTACCGGTCTGGGCCATTCCAGAGCGAAGTCGTATCTGAGAAGCCAGATGGCACCGTGACTGAGAAGCTCCATGTAGTTCATGTCATTTCCCAAATATTTTTTGACTTGCACATCATAGTGGCCGAAGAACAAGAGGCACATGTAATGCTCCATGAGTGACATGGCAGCGTTTTTGACTCTCTGTGGGAAGCTCATGATGTTTGTATTGCCAGAGTGGTACTTAGGGACATATGAGGGAGGAGAGGGGCACTGGTTAACCTTCAAATCTAGCTCACATGGAAGTCCACGCAGGAAGTAAACAGTCGGGATGGCAAAGATGTGTGCCACAATGGAGCCGCAGGGGAGGAAAGGGTCCGTCAGGATGATATCAAAGTCCATTCCCTTCAGTCGACTGAAGAGAGGCTGGTTGCTCAGCAAACTGTCGCAGTTTTTCATCTGCACCGAGGTGAAGTTGACAAAAAGCTTGGTATTCCTCAACACATCGGCCAGATCTGTGGCTTTGTGGAACAGTCGTTCCCTCAGCGCAATGTAAGATGCATCCATTTCTTCTTTGGTGAACGGCGACTTGAAGGTCTCAGCCCTGTAGCCCTCGGACGCATGCACCAGCAGACTGTTCTCTGGCACCAGCACCAGGACGTCGTGACCTCTGGTGACCAGCTCCCTCACCAGAATCTTCATGCTGAGCCAGTGGCTTCCATCCACAGGCATGACCAGAACCTTGCCCCCCTGAACAGGCCCCAGACTGAGGCAGCACAGCCAGGCCACCAGCCCCACCGTTGGAAACCACACCCCACCACTCATTGCCTCCTCTCTGTCCTTCACGCTGGCTTCTTGTGCAAGTGTTTGTCAAGAGTCGCTTTATATATGTGTGTGTGTGTGAGAGCGTGTGTGTGTGTGTGAGAGAGAGAGAGTGTGTGTATGTGTGTGTGTGTGTGTGTGTGTGTGTGTGTGTGTGTGTGTGTGTGTGTGTGTGTGTTTAAATTCTGAAGGAAGTTCAGGCTGCGGTTGGGGGCGGGCTATTATGCAACTATTGAAAACAGACAGAGAGAGAGACTGGAGATTCCCAATGGGATTTTAAGGTAAAGTGTAACATTCAGCTTGTTTTTAGTTTATTATTCTCTTATGTGAAATGTGTTTGTGTCTTTGCACGTCTTCTTTCTCGTGTCTATTCATTCCCAAGTGACATAACACAGACCTACAGTTATTTATTTGACAAATGGAAACTGAAGCGCAGTTTTGTAACCATGACATTGCAAAAAGTTTCATGCTCATTCGTGAACAGGATTATGGTGAAATTTCCTGCTTATAGTTTCAGATGCATTTATGAAACATCAACTGTTTGTCTTGGCAATGCTCTCTCTCTCTCTGTCTCTCTGTCTGTCTGTCTCTCTCTCTCTCTCTCTCTCTCTCTCTCTCTCTCTCTTCTCTCTCTCTCCTCTCTCAACCAAAACACAATCCCTTGCGTGCCTTGCGTGCAAGCACTTTTTATCTTTGTTTGCTGCTGCCACGCTCGGATATACCTTCATGCTAGTTGAAAGACCGGTGGCGTGCAAAGCCAGCTGTAATTCGAAACCTCTACCTCCACCATAGAGTGTTTGTTTGGGGAGGAGTTGAAGGATAACATCCAATGTGAGCAATTCTAACTTCTATCACAACTTGTTTCCCAAAATGTGGTGATACTGTTTTTTTTTTCAACTTAGTTTTTCTTTGTTTTTTTTTAGTGGATGTAAATATAGGTCAGGAAGAAAACAAATTTCGGAGTGGATCCAGGATCTTTTTCCCACCACTTTTAAAGGTGCAGTGTGAAAGATTTGGTGACATCTACCATTGAAGTAGTATTTTGTATCCATCACCTCAGCCTTCCCATTCGAGCGTGCAGTTTAGTACATTCACTCTGATAACATCCTCTGATGAATCTGTTGCCTCCATTTAACACTCTCATCAAATGCTTTATACAATACATCAAAAGGTTGTGGCTTTGAAATATGTCTAAACGTTAGTAAGAGAACTGGTTCTCAATTGACCTACCTGGTTAAATAAAGAATACAAAATAAAAAATGAACACATTGTACATATTTTCATGGTTCCCAGAGAATGAGTCCTTTTAAATTCAATGATCCGCTGACTCCATTTTGCTTGAACCTAAACAAATGATTAATGTTTGATTTTGAATAAAATACCCAAACATAAACAAACTGAAGTGGCAAAGCTCTAAGACCGACATGTTTATTGAGTAAACTGACTTCCTCCCTGCCCTGTGTGTGAGTGTGCGTGAGTTGTTCTCATAGGTGACCGATTCCTTGCTTTGACCTGTGGTCAATCAGTCACTCAATTCTGCTGACTGATCAGTGGAAGCACTGTTTCCCCATCTTGTTATCTCAGCTTATATCGGTCAGCGGCACCACTCCTCGAAGTGTGTGACCTCATCCCACCCAGCCACAAAGTGAAAAGTAACAGCTCTACCAGAGCAGCCGCTTCCTCTCTCACTATCTCACCATCACTGGACACAACGTGTGTGAGAGTTTGGGAGCGACTTGAATGTGGGAGTTGTGTAGGAAGCGGCTCCTTTTACTCTTTTTTTTTCCTCCCCTGAGAGAGAAAAACAAAGTAACAAGGCTGGAATGTGCCTGGTGTAAACACTGTGTTTAAAGAAATAGCTCTGCAATAGAGGGATTCAGTTAACTGGGTTATTCCAAAAAACACTACAACGCTTGAATGCACTTTCTTCAATTTCTTCAAAAATGTGAGACTTTTTTTCTCCGAGAATAATTTACAGTGTTTTGATCTGCAACATTAATGGAGTAGTATGCATGGGTCCAGTTGTAAACCTAATTAGGCAAATGCTCAAATACCAATGCATGACTATTAAGCCTTGGTGGAAGTATGTACTCTCTAATGCCTTATTACCCCTGGTCAAAAACACTAACATCCAGTAACAAACTGACATGTTTAAGCAACATTCATTCGAGGATCCAATAACCCGGAAACTAACACCACACCTGATTTCATTTCCTTTGTTTCTATATCAATGCTAATTCCTAATTCAGAATGACATGCATTCATATTCTTCCCATTAACATGTAAATAGCCATGAGCATTCAAGATTTTTACTTCATCACATAATAACACACTAAAACACAGGATAGACTGCAAGGTGACATAGCTTCTGATTCAAGGTTATGAAGAGATAGTGTTGTGGGTTACCATGGAAAGAGAGCCAAATCTGTGCCCATCATGTTGTTTTCCCTCTCACTCGAAGTTTAGCAAGTTCACTCATGTTCAGAAATCCCAGGTGCACCTTGTCATTTTGTTCTCCTGGTTTCCCAAAGCCTAAATAGTTTAAATAGTTGCACTTTTTGAGAGCATTCCCACAAGACGGAGTCCATATAATTAACACACCTATAGCATCAAAGTGTGTGGCTCACACTCAGTTTGACATCAAAAGTGTTACAAATGTGTCAAGACTCATTAAAGCACAGAATCTATGTTGACAATAAGCTGACAACATGATGAAACCGTGATTTGGCAAAACAAAGGAAACTGCACTCTGCTAATAAAGTGATATCGTTAGACCCATCAGTCATAAATGCCTGCACAACTAAATCAAAGCCATAACAGATACCAAACCAATGATGCAGCTCCAACTGCTTGTATTGTATCAGTCACTGTCATTATACAATGTCCGTTTTTATTCAGTCACTTTTGATTGTTGCATGACTGTTGAAAAAGAGTGTAAATAAACAGCTCTCATGTTCCTGTAGTGTGTTTTATTTTTTAATTCAATTCATGTGAAAGCATCAAACAACAACATTGTGGTTGGTCATTTACACACAACACAATCTTCTTGTCTTGAATGAATCAAATGTACAGTTTACTATTCTGCCCTTGTTGTCTCAGATTACAGTTAATATTAAACCTGTAAGCTTTGGTAAAGTGATATTGGAACAGAAGTGCCCCTTGTGTGCAGTGAATGGGCTGTGATCTGCAAATGTACACAATGGCTAATGAATGCTGAGGGTACAGCAGGTCTGTTATACAATGAATTCTGAGAGAGAGGTAAATGACCTTTGTGATAGTGTATGTACACAATCAGACAACTCACACATCCAACAGTGACAAATCCAAAATGCTCCTTCCACTAAAAAACTACAAAATGAGAGTAAAAACATACATGACAAAGCAGGTTCCGAGGACCTGGGTCATACGTTGGTTTTCAGCACACAAAGATTACAGTAGCAGTCTTTATGCACCTAATATCAATACACCTAATATCAAATCTCACACAGAAGTGAAAGTGCTCACAGGGTCACAGCAGGACATCCTGTACTTTACTCAAATCACTTCTCCGACGTCCTACTCAACAAGGAATTCCTTTAGAGACAGCGCTGTTACTTTCCACTGCGGTACAGAGTGAACTCCCCTCTATATACGTCAGACACTGACTGCTCGCAGGATCACCATCTGTACATACTGTGTGCATGTACATTTAAGCATGTACATTTAAAGCAGGGGTGTCAAACATATGGCCCTGGGGCCAGAACTGGTCCATTAGCGGGTCCAATCTGGCCCCAACAATTTTTGTTGGTTCCATTGAGAAGAGACATTTTCATTTAATGATCAGTTTACATTTTAATGCAGAGTATTTTCCTTTAATTCTACCTGTACATTATTGTACCAAAACAAAGGGAAACACTTGAAGTTGTTGTTGTTTATAGGTCATCGTGTTCTGATTTCACTGGTCCGGCCCACTTGAGATCACATTTGGCCCCTGAACTTAGTTTGACACCACTGACCTAAAGACAAGCAATAGAGCACTGACTGTACAACTCTTCACTGTCACTGAGGACACTCCACATAATGGAATTTTTTTAAATAAACACACACACACACACACACACACACACACACACCTTTATGTGTTTTAAAGCGCACAACATTGGGCAACAAGTATTCCTCTCATCCATGGCCTAATAATGGATAACGTTATCCACGAAAATCCAGCTGTTACCAAATACATCATCACTATATTTAAGTATAGTAGGAACCACTCACTCAAATCTGCTGATTGAAGTTAAACAGGGAGACTGAGTGAGCTGTAACAACTGGAGACAGGAGGGAACCCTAAAGCAGGCGCAATACTTGAAAGTACAAAATAAAAATATTTATTTCAACAAAGGAAGACAAGACAAGGAAAACTCTAAAGTGAAAATCACTCACAAGGAGGAAGACAACTAAACTCAACTAAAAAGGGCTGACTGAGAGCAGATCACTCCAATGACTATGCTCTGCAAAACTAGAAAATCACAAAACAAGACAGGAAGGAGCCTGACAGCAGGATCAAGAACATGGAGGCGCTGCTAAGTTCACATGAGGACACATGACAAAACAAACTGTCAACAAAAGAAGGGGGAGAACACAGACTGTGTATACACACAGGGTTAATGGGACACAACTGGAGCACAACAGGGCGGGGCTGACACTCGCGGGAAACACGGGAGGCAGAAAAGGCAAGTGACCTGAAACCAGAGGAGAGTTACGACTTCAAAATGAAGTACAGGAAGTGCAAGGCGTGACTCGCCCATGCACCACTGAGGACAGGACAGCAGACCTGAAGACCTGAACATGAATCTAAAGTATGTGACATGAATTCAAACTTGGACATGGATCATTCATGGCATGAATGATATGTGCATAAGCATCATCTAAAGCTGAATTTTGCATTTAACACATGACTCAGCAGTTTATTCTGTCACGTTTTGTCCTCAGCTGTTCTTGAATTTCACTGTTTTCACTCTACCGGTATTGCACCATTTACCCCTGACTGCAACACACACGCATAGTCCGCCCCCTGCTGGCAAGTCCTGTCAACAACATGCTTGTCTTAATTGAAACAAGTTAAAGGTGCAGTGTGTAAAATTCTGGTCATTTTTGTTAAAAAAAATGACCAGAATAAAAATATTACAAAACAATGACATACTGACATTTCCATCAATTAAAACTTAACCTAAATGTTTTTTTATTTTTTTTCCATTACCCGAAAAATAAGCCCATGAATGTATATTTATATGAGGAGGGGGTCCTCTCTAGGGGGCCACCATGTTTTTACAGTAGTAAAAGTGGACACACTAAACATCTTTTGACTTTGAATGACAACTGAAGTCGACCATAGCTTCTCCTGCATCATCAGAAGGGTGAGGGTGAGGTGATGGATACAACATGCAACTTCACCACTAGATGTCACCAAATCTCCCACCCTGACTGCACCTTTAAGGTAATTAACCACTGCCTTTTACTCACAGCTCTCTTTGTGTGGAGCTCCAGCTGTGGCCAGAAGGTGGCGGCAGAGTAACACGGATGGCACATTGACCAAACATGAAGCCAAGTTCTCTATTTACAGCCTCAGCCAAGGTTTGACCTTTTTGCTTCTTTGGTCAGAAGTGCTGCGTCAGCGGTTTCCCAGATGAACACACATCACTCGGCATGGTGCCCCCCGCCCCCTCACACACACACACTCCTTGGACTCAAACACCGCAGCCAGCCAGTGTGACTATAAAGAGTGGATGCATGGATTAAAGGAAGTTAAGTGTGAGGTTCAAAGTTTCAATGAGTCTTCGGATCTTTTATAACACCTAACACGGTGCAGAACAACGTGAAAGTGCATGTCAAGAAGCCTGATGATCAAACAACAACAACAACGACAACAACAACAACAACAACAACACGACACCCCGATGCGCAAACAGAGTGTAAACCGCTCAGGCTGCAGGTTCAGGTCCCTACAGGGTTAAACACGTGGACGAGCCGCGGAACAAAACCGTGCAAACAGTCACACCAAGCCATGTTGTGTAGCTCGCGTGGATGTGGAGCTGGGAGGACCTCGTGTCTTAGACGAGTGTGGCTCTGACTCCGTGCATGGATGCGCACCGACCTTGGAGACGCGCGGCGGAGGATTTTGCGCACTGAAGTGCAGAGCAGAGCTGAGGAGCGCGTGCAGAGCGCACAGAGCTGCCTCACACAGCCGCGCGCCTGACTTCAACAGCAGGTTCTCTCTCTGCGGGATCCGGACTCACTTCGATTCGACCACTTTCCACGTCTTCATATCAGCGTTCGATGCGCAACTGCGAGGACACACATCCACGCGCACTGAGGGGATTTTAGGACTGCTTGCTCAAAAGTGGATTGAACAAGGCTCACTCTAAGTGAGGTATTGCCTTTGGAATACGGTAAGAACAATAACACCTTTGTTTTTGTTTTTTGTTTGTTGATTTTTAATTAAATGTGATTGAGTGAATGTTCAGCGCACGCTGGCGGGATCTGAACGTATAACATGGTGTGTGTGTGTCGCAGGTGATCACAGAGATGCTCCAGCGGCGCGTGCGTCTGTCCCCCTCAAAACCATCCACAGAGGATCTAAGCGCCGCGCATCGTCAGTAAAAGTGAAGAAGTGATCGAGGATGAGTTCCCTGCAAACGCTGCTGTTTCTCTTCCTCCTGCACCAGGTGAGGGGTTCGAGTTCCGGCACACACACACACACACACACACACACTCACACACACTCACACACACATCCGAGCGGTTCTCTGCAGACTTTTACGCAAAGGTTTAAGAATGACAGCAAATGTGCCAAATGACAACAAAGTGGAATTATGGGAGTAACAATGCAGTTTGCAAGTGTGTTATTTTTTTTATTCACTAGAATGAAGCTCAACACAGCTACAATTATTTTTATGTTATATATAAATATACATTATACATATTATTATAATATGTATTTTATATATGTAATATTTTTTTTAAATAATTCTCAAACATTGAATATCCAACATAGTCAACCTAAAACTAACTACAATTAATTTGTTGGTGTAAAGTTCTATTTCATCTGGCATAATTCATGTGCTTTAGGTCTGATATCAGACCAATGTTACTTTTCCGTCTAGAAAATTGAACAAATTTATTTATATAATCAAACATATTTTTCATGCTCTATCTGTAAAATATAAAATAATTTACTGTACAATTCTGGTTATAATAACACTTTATAATTAAGAATTCTCCAATAATCCCTTAATGAAAATGAACTTAATGTGGAATAAAAAAAACAATATATTATAAACTGCAAAGATTTTTAAAGAATGCCAAATAGTGTGCATTTTAATTTGTTTCCATAATTTATTTACTTAAATAGATATTTGTATGTACAAATATATATGTATCTTATATTATGGGCAATACTTGAAACAATATGTATCACACAAGTTACACGTCACTCAATATTTTGTCTTTGAATTCATTTATGTTCCTTTCACCTGACTTCACCCCACATGCTTAACAACCTTGACACCCGTACAGTGCCATTGTCATTACCTGTGAGCGGAAATGAAATAATAGTCATAAAATAAATAAATAAGTGAAGTGACAACTGAGAACAATAGGTGAAAATTACAGCACTGTTCCGACGCTCCTCCTGCGTGATCACCTGTAACTATGAAAACGCCTCTCTGTCTAGAAACTGTTCACCTGACGTATCTTAAGCTTTTGGACGTGATCTTTCCTGCAGGACTGATTCTGTTTGTATTGTAGGATTAAGCTCCATAAAGAAAGATGGCATATAAAAGGCTGCACGTGCACGTGTGATGGGGTTTTATTTATTTTATTTTTTTATTTTTTATCATGATCATCCCGGATGTCCGGGCTCTTGTGGTGATCACACCTGAGCGGAAAATGCCAGGCGATTGAAGAAGTTCCTCAAAGAAGGAGGGGGCTTCTTTAGAGATAGCAACCTTGAACTGTTGCAGATGGAGCAGCAAAGTGCTGTCTGCCCTGGCTGCTGCTGCTGCTGCTGTAATCAGCCCTCAGCCTATTGGGAGCTTCTTCCTCCAGAGAGAGAGAGAGTGAGAAGGGGGGGGGGGGGGGGGGGGTGGGGGGGGGGGGGGGAGGACAGGCCGTGTCCCCGGAGAGGCTCTTTTCAAATAGGCCTCGGCGGGTCCCCTCCCACCAGACTCACCCCGGTCTGAATGGGGACATATTGGCCCTTATCAGCATTCCCCCACCTTCCACTGGGTAAAGAATGCTTAAATTCAAGAGTGGCGCTCGCAGGAAGTGTGAAATATGTGCACGAAACTTTCTTTCGCCTGCTTCAGAGGAAAAGTTGAGGAGACACTCGGAGGGATGGCACGGCTGCTACCGCTCACAACCAGAACGGCTTCTTCTATACGGACGGATTTGCACCTTGTTGACGTCTGCGGTCAAAGGTCAAACTGTCCAACAAGCCACAAAGCAACCAAAAAAAAAGCGCTTCCCCTCCCTTCGTGTCTTTGCACTCCTGACATGAATCAAAACGGTGAAACTGCCCCCCCCCCCCCCCCCCCCCCCCCCCCCCCCCCCCCCCCCCCCCCGCTAAACCCCCCCCCCCCCCCCCACCCGCCCCGCCCCCTTCTGCTCCTCGACATCTGTGCCATACCCCAGGGACGAATAAGAGGGTCACAGCCATCCTGGGAGAATCCATTCTTCCTCGTGACATCTGCTGCAGTTATCCTCTGTGCAATGACAGCAGAACAATGTGGATGGCTCTGAGAGCCCAGCCTCTGCCTCTCCTCTCCCACTCTCTCGCCTGTCCGTGCACACGCCACTCCGCAGAGTGCATGCAGGGAAAGTGTCTTGTTGTTGTTGTTATTGTTTTTGGTGGTGGTTTGTTTGTTTGTTGAGGTTAAGCAGAGAGAAGTGACCGTATCGTGTTGCAGGGGAAACTTGGCCCTTTGCCATTAGGCTCCATGTTATAATAAGTGGTGGCACCTTCTGGTGCTAAACGCTGCCCAGGGTCAGACATGAGCTGGGACATGAGCAAAACGCTGACATCAGGGGCAGTGGCGAACTGATTCTCAGCGAGGGCCACATCAGGGTTATGGTTGGTCTCAAGGGGCCGGTTTTAATTGTGGGACTAAATGTGATTACGGCTGAACATACTGTAAAATAACTGTCCTCATATTTGATTATTATTTATTAATCTATTATTTATTTAAAGGAGCAGTGTGTAAGATTTGGTGACATCTAGAGGTGAAGGTGCATTTTGTATCCATCACCTCACCCTCACGTTTCTTAGCATGCAGGAGAACCTAAGCTAGACTTCAGATGTCATTAAAACTCAAAAGATGTTCAGCACTTTCAAACGGGGCTACTGTAAAAAATGGCGGCCCCGGTAGAGAGGACCCACTCCCCATTTAAATATACATTAAAGGGCTCATTTAAGGGTAATGGGGACAAAAAAACATTTAGGTGATTATGAATTCATGAAAATGTCAGTATGTAATTGTTTTGTAATATTTTATGAAGTGACAGAAATGACCGAAATCTTACACAGTGCACCTTTAAGTAACAAATATTGTATATGCATTTACATACATGTAAACACACTGACTATATTGCTACACATAAATAGTGGCATGTGTAATTCACTAGAGTTCATGGGCAATGTAGCTTTAGACTTGTATTTTTACACAATCATATGTCTTTTAGCTCTCGCGGGCCACATCGAATGATCTTGCGGGCCACATTTGGCCCACGGGCCCCACATGTGGTCTGCATTGGAAGCGCGTGACGCATTAAACAGACAAAGCTGAGGTTCCTCTTCTGGATCCGCCGGGTTCATCATCCCTGCATGTGAACTTTGATGTGCGCTTGATTTGAGGGATTAGAAGTCATTTCTGGGAGGATTTTGCGTTCATTTCAAGTCGTATATATTTATTTATTTATCTCTCTAGCAGCACATAGTCACGTCATAACGTACATCGCCTCATCCATCAATGGCAACGGAGATAGGAATTTGGAATCGGCTCATTTTTCAGCTGCAAATGTTGTAAAAATCTGGCAGAGGGATTTTATTTTTCTTGCCCTTCTTTTCTCACTTACAGTTTTTTTCCTTTTTTCTCGGCAACGTCGGAGCGAGACAGTGAGGCTCCATTCAAAGTCAAAAAAGCCGGCTCTGGCAAGGACAACAGCTTTATCCCTGTCTTCATAACAAAACACACATTCTACATAAACTCCATCTCTGAGGGCTCTTTAACCTCCCCTCCCCACACTCAATTAGGTTTGGTGAGTTTTTTTTCCCCATGATTTATTTATTGTATATTTAAAGCCAAATAACAGTGGGGAAAGTGTAATAAAATGTACAGTGGGGGGGGGGGGGTGGGTACAGGGGGGTTGGATTAGGAGCGGGCGCTTTAATCTCACGCTTCTGATAATGCCGCATGGGCTGATTGATTAGTTTTTCAGGAAGCTTATGTCAGAAAAACCTAATCCGTCTTTGGATTGTGCCAGCCTTGTAAGGTTTGCCGCGCTGCCACTTTATCATGGCGGCGAATTACAGAGCTGCTGAGCTGTGATAAGGTCCTCGTCTCTTTTACAGGCCCCACCGCCCAGCCCCCCGCACCCCTCGCCCGCCACCGCCACCACCACTGCCACCGCCACCCCTCCTCTCCCTCTGGACAATAAAAAAAAATTGTTTATATTCTTCACATCTTCCTGCTCTGCCTGGTCCTCGCATCTCAACCTCTCTCCGGATTTGCCTTGTAAGAGAGCGAGAGAGGGCGCGAGAGAGAGAGAGAGCGAGAGAGAGAGCGAGAGGAACTAAGTCTTCAAAAACCCCACTAGAGAAATTGGTTGGAGAGAGAGAGAGAGGAATATGAGAGGAAATGTCAGGCGGACCAGTGGAGAAATGCTCTGTGGCTGTGATTAAATATGGATTGGCGGAGTCGAGGGGCCCTCGTCTGCATGTGCCGGTCCCCCTCCTCCCTCCCAGGAGTCACCCAGGAGCTTACACGCTGTTGATGTGTATCTGTTCATATTGGGGTCACAATCTCTGCCGCCACCGCCGGCCCCTGACTAGATAATCCCTCATAAACAATACTTGTCCGTGGCATTTGCCGTCTGCCCGCCTGCAGCGCGCGTCATCTCGGACCTGTGAAGGGAAAGGTTGTTGTATCTAAATCCCCCCCCCCCCCCCCCCCCCCCCCCCCCCCCCGCCCCCCCCCCCAGGGAAAGGTTGTTGTATCTAAACCCCCCCCCCCCCCAACACCCCCACCCCCGAATGCGCCTGGCGACCACTCCGCTCCCCGTCCTCCCCCCTCCATCATCACTCATAATTGTTTGCCTCTGACAATAAATCCATGATAAAGGTCCTGAAATGAAGAGGAAGAAGCCGCCGCTGATTGATCGCGCTGACATCGTCGCCCTTTCCAACGCCGACAATAACCCTAATCTGGCTGCTGAGTGGACCATTAAAGATTAAAGAAGTCGGAACACTCGTGATTACTCTCCTCCTGCAGCATCTCCTGTGATGTTTAGGAGTGCGTGGCTTCGCTCCCCCCCCCCTTCGGATGGCTCCGGCGCAGGAAACATTATGTTTAATACGACGCTGACTCTCCCGATCTCAGTCCACAGCGATGAATTTTTACGGGCCGATGCGCCGCCCGCAAGGCCACACTGCATCCGGAGGCTTCGCCGCGTTACAGTCTTGTCGTTACGGATGTGCAGAGTCGCACCGCCTCCTCTGATGCGCGACCTCCACGTTTAGCAGATTCCCTTCATTCCCTCCGTTGTGTTCTCGCATTAGTTGAGGATCCTCTTCTTTTGCGTTTGAACTGTCAAGCCCGCAGAATAAGCTGCTGCTGCTGCTGCTGCTGCTGCTGTCGCACAAAGCCAAAAAGTTTCTGCAAAGTCTCTTAATTACCAAACCCTGGTTTGGCCTCTTAGAGGAGGAGGTAATCGCGGAGCATGTTTAATCAAGAGTGCATTATTTTGCCGTACAAAGTCGAGGTGTGACAGCTTTAGAATAAGTACAATACATCTGCTGGATGATTGTTCCCACTATTCCTCCTTTGAGGCCCCATCTCTCTGTCTCTGTCTCTCTCTGTCTGTCTCTCTCTCTCTCTGGCTTGTCATTTCCACGCCTAACAAAGCACCATCAGCTCCCGCCTCTGTCTCTGTATACTTCCTGTGAAGTACCTGTCTTCACAGCCACTCACAGGAAAATGAGCCAGCGTCTTCCCGCCGCGCTTCCTCTTCAAAGGGAGCTGTTGCTGTGAAATCAGCTGCGCCACAGTCGGGAAATGTTTGCTCTGTCAAATGTAGCGGACGTGCGTATTCATTTGAGAAAATCAAGCAAAATTTAAAATTGCATCATTTTCATCATGTATTTTAAAGGTGCCTTGTGTACGATTGTGGACACTTTTGTCACTTTTATTGGCAGAAAAAACATTACCACAAAATTAAAAACCCACATTTCTGTAATCACCAAAGTTTGTTTTCCTTCCCATTTCCCTTAAAGGTGTGATATTTTGGTAATTTTTTTTCACCTCTGAAATATTACAAAACAATTCCATACATTTTCATGAATGTATAGACATCTGAATGTTTTATTTGTTTTCCCCAAATACCTTTAAATGACTCCATGAATGTATATTCACATGAGGAGAGGGTCCTCTCTACGGGGCCGCCAATATTTGTACAGTGGCCCAGAGTGGACATACTAAACATATTTTGAGTTTTTGATGACAATGCAAGTCCACCACAGGGTCTTCTCCACGCTCAGAAGAGTGAGGGTGAGGTGACGGATACAACTTCACCACTAGATGTCACCAAATCGTACACGCTGCACCTTTAAATGACAGTCAATGAAAGTGGCAGCGAGAGATGGATTGAGCTAATCTGAGAATGGTTTACCATGCAGATTACATCTGTCGCGCTAAATGTGAGGTGTTGCGGTCAAGAGGATGATAATTACTCTGAGTCGGACATGATTGGAGGCATTATCCTCCTGATCCCTGCTATCACACACATTGAGGTGTGCTGCAGGTGGCAGGTGCCCCGGCACACGCTATGGCGCTTTGACCATGTAATGGGATTGTGAAAGTGATGATGCGTTGAAAGGTAACGTCTGTCGGAGAAAAAAAAAAAGTGAAGTGTTCGGGGGCTTTGCTGCTGTCACATGTGGCAGGTGGGAAGATAACAAAAGTATCCAGATTACCTGGAGGCTCTCGTCCCTGAGCACCCCTCCCCACCACACCCCCTTTCCTTTCCTCAGCCGCTCTACATCTTCGTCGCCCAGCGGGATCATTGTTAACACCTTGCATGGGGACACCTGACATCGTCGCTGCATTTGAATTTGCCACATCGCTATCGTGCCATCTTCCTAAAGCTTCGCCATCCGTGGAGCTGAGGAAGACAATGTGGGTGATCACCGGAAGTTGAGATAGTGAGGTGTAGTTTGTTGCTTATCCTTGAGATGTATCGACACCATTCACACACATCGCATCTTCTGTTTGTTATATGTACTGTACTTTGCCTCTGTTACAGCTGTGTAAAGAATAACATTTATTTTCTGCAATTGTTGTGGGCAAATTATTTACAGTATTTTGAAGGTGTGGCTATTATCAGGAATATTATTACTGCAAAAATGAATTAAATACTTCCCTTCTTTCCTAGGTCAATTTATCTTAATACTTTTGAACATAGCATTGACATGGAAATGTATATAATCCCTATTATAATCTCGCTTATTATAAAGTATAACTTCTGGCATGGCTGCATGGCAGTGCATATTTACCTTTATACAAACATGTGCAAATATGCACTCGCATACACTCTCACACAACATGCATGCACTTAGAATACCCCCCCGCCCCCAACACACACACACACACACACACACACACACACACACACACACACACACACACACACACACACACACACACACACACACACACACACACATTTTCAATAAATAGATATTACAATGATTGCAGGAACATATTACACAATATTGATGTATTTCTACAGTTGTTCTATAGTTATAATGACTTTATAAGTTGTAACATTGCATAGGACTTGATAGTACCCCCCTCTATCTTTTAAATATAGTATGTGGGGAAACACTTCTGCATAGCATGATCCTATTTACAATTGTCTTATAAAAGATACATCTAGTAACTGTAATATGATAATATTACATATTTTCACAATCAGAATATGATAAAGCATGCTTAAATACAGAAACAGAAATGACAGAGTAACACAATTCTTAAATCAATGGTCCACACGTCTCTGCCTGACAAATAGTGTTTCCTAGCTCTACAGGACTGCAGCGCTGTGTGGTATTGACACTGTTGTGCCGCATCAGACCTGAGATCTGCTTCCACCGCAGCTCCCTGTTAATCTGCCACTGGTTTAAATTACATCTCACACAACTCGTGGCTCAGCGGTGATGGACAACCCCCTTGTCCGACACTTGTTTATTTATTTATCTTCTGTTGGAGAGAAAGTTGATGCACACCGCATGTAACCTAAAGGTGACTTCAGTCTAGTTGCTATGTAACAAGGTATTAAAGGGCGGGCCGCAAAGTAGATGTGACAGTTTCAAGAGCTCTTGTTAGTGAAACTCCTGCAGGAGACTGTGACTCTCATTAGAATCCCAACAAAACATGTCAGCCGCCATCAGAGCCGTGACTGTCACATAATGATTTCACGTTATCGGGAAACGGTGCGACGCGCTCCTGTGTTGGCGGCGCTCACTCGGCAGAGGAGGTAGAATGAGTGATTCAGACAGTTGAGAGGCCCACTCCCACTTTCTGCAGGCAAACACTGACTGTAATGACAACGAGTCGTTCAGTGTGGGAACACACAACAAGTGAAGGTCGGTGAAAGGGCACAGTCGGTGAGACGGAGGATCGTCGCAGACCTGCCGTGGGTCAGTTAGCGGGAGCAGAGGACGAGAACAGACTCCGCTTAGGCAAAGAGCATTCAAATGACCACTGACTAACATCATGATTTATGCTAATCAAAGAATGCAGACAATCTCTATAGACACATACAGGTTACGGCAACGTGTGCAGAGAAACCACTGACATTATAGATAACTATCAAATCAAATCCAACTGTTTTTTATTCATGTTGTAAAAGTGAGGTCAGAGAAACTCAATGGCCATGTGGCCTCCTCCATGTTAGTGAGTAAGACAGATATGGGCCAACTAAGTTAAGGTTGTTTTTTTTTTTCTTCCTCATTGATTTTCTTGTCTTTTTTTAATTATTAGTCATTTCATACGTATCCGAGCACAAGTGCACGACTGTATAGAGAAGTTGATACTCGATTTGAAATCTGAAACATATAATGCATCAGCCTGTATTGCTGAAAGTAAATAATGTTTACATAGTATGTATACATATGTATACTGAATAAGGCTGCTACACAGTAACATATTCTGATAATCATTTAATGTGTCAATCTCTATTTTCTTAATTGAATATATTCATTGTTGCAGACCTGTTTATATCAATGTAAGCGTTTGTTAACTACGTACGTGCTCCATATGCAAATGTAAAGTTAGTTGTTGCCAAAAATTGCAGTATGTCATAAAAATGCAAACTTCTACATCTTTTTCATAGCTTCTCTTTTTATATAAAACCTAATTATCATAGCATGCATCACATTTTCTTTGCATTTTTTTTACTGCCAAGTGTTGTAGTTATACACACACACACATACACACACTCTATGCTCCAACCTTGTAGATGTAGGCGGAGGGCGTCCTGCTATACTGTGAGATACAGAACCAGGTGATACAGTTGGGATTAGAGTTAAAGGGGTATGACACCTTTCAGCTTATTGTCAACCTCTGCCTGGTCACCATCAGCACTGCTCAATGTGCTGACACAGTCTTAGGCTGCTCTGGTGGAGATAGAAGAAGGTGGTGATGTTGGTATGATCCTAATGGATTTTACCTTCTACCAATCCTGTGAACTAAAAACTGCGTCACTGCCAAATGTGCAGGGAGGCCAGTAATTGTTGAACCCAGGTTAACCTGCTATAAATAGCCAATGTAGACTCTCGTCTTAATGTGGTGTTTTTTCATCAACAACCAACATATGGAGTGCAATGCTGACTCATTAGCATGTCGCCATGGTAACCTGATTCACTTTCTTCTTCACCATGAATCAGGAGAAGCTCCCTCACCTCGCTGCATGCCCGGGTTGCATCTTGATCCAATTGATTGAACAGGAAATGGTGATATTTACATGCTAATGGACAGGATGTGCATCATAGTGATAAACTGCAAGAGGGGTAGTACATTCCTATCTTTTTTCTGTTTTATGGTTTATTTCATTTTATTTTGTTTTATTTTATTTTATTTTATTTTATTTTTCTTTCTTTTTCTTTCTTTTATTTTATTATATTGAAAAGTAGGAAAGGGGTACATCCATCCACCAAGAGTTGTGGGAATCTGGTTTGTTATGCTTTAGTCATCTTGTGGTTGAATTGTAACCTCCCTACTGGAACTAATTATTACACATTAGAGGAAATGCATTTATGATATGATCCCATGTCATGTGCTATTAACAGAAGCACAGCTAAGACTGTTTATCAGACCCAGGCTGCTCTCAATATCCGTCGGAAATAATCTCCAGCATGTAGATGATGAACTATGCTACATACAGTTCAGGTATTAGGAGCCGTATAGTCTGTCTCATTCTTCCAGGGGTCAGGTGGTAATGGCCTTAAGGATTAGACTGAAGGGGGAGTAGATATGTGCACACACACACGCACACTCACACACACACACCCTAACTGTATAGCCTTGTGTGATTGGTAAGGTGCCCCCAGTGTGGATTTGCTGTTGCGATCCACCACAGTGCTGAAGCGCCTGCCATGTGTTTCCCTGGACAGCCTCTGATTAAAAGTGATGGCTCTGGAGCGTGAAGCTGCTCCAGCGATCAGAGCACCAATCTATTCTTCAGCATCGCGGAGACGCTCACTCCGTGTGTGCAGCCTTATACGGCGCCTCCGGGGCCTTTCTCCGGAGCCGGAGCCGGCTCCGGGTGTGAATCATTACAAATGATGTGCCTTGTAACATCAGGTGGATGGCGGGGGAAGGACGCAGGGCAGGGGATGGCGGAGAAGAGAATTGTGTTAATGTGAGCCGAGCAGCCTGTCATGTTAGACGCTCGAAAGCGAGGAGCCGCAGTCGACCCAGGATCTGATGCTGCAGCAGCTGATCACCTCTAAACACAGACTGTATTTAAAGATGGACGTAGGGTTCGTAACGTCACCCGTTGGTTTCAGCTGAGTGGTTTTGAGGCAAATTGTGGGCGAGTCGCCACATCTTGCCGAGTCCTAACTCCTCCTGGCTCCCGGTTCATTCAGAAACGGGCAAAGAGGCGGAACACACACGGAGCTGTGGCTCGGCTTGTGGTGCCGTCGCCTCATCCGCGGCACGTAACAGGTCGGCTCGGGTGTCAGTCAAGAGACCACACCTTTAATTATGCGTAGGAAAATATGTTTATCCGATTGAGACCAAAACCAGAGTATGTACCAGACTTTAAACATGTTTCATTCACCTCTGAAGTTGACCATTTTAACATGGGAGTCTATGGGGATTTGCTCCCTTTTGGAGTCAGCCCCCAGTGGCCACCCAATGAATTGCACGTTTCTCACTTCCTATTGTGCCTCATCCATGTGCACCGTCGGTTGCCCCTCGGCTCTAATATGGATAGTGTCAAGCAGCCGTGGAGGTGCGAGGAGAGGCGGTGCATGGCGTGATTTTCCATGGGACGTCCAGATTCTTACGTGATGGAAGTTAATGAAGCTTCAGACACAGAAAATTAGCGGAGAAATGAATTGCACCACCAAAGTGAGGTCAATTTGCACAGATAAATCCATGAAGAACGGTGGAGTGCATCATTGGAGGCACTCTGCGTGCACCGATGAGCAGGTTAATTGCCCATTTTGTTTATTGTGAGAAAGATGCCTGAAACCAATTTCCCCCTGACGCATATCCCAACCTTATGTGCTGGGGAAAAATAATCAGCTATGGAAAGATGATGCTTAGAAATAGAAAAGGGAAAAAAAGAAGGGGGTGGGGGGTGGACGCACAAATCAGCCGTGCCAGGTTTAGCCAGTTTCCATCAGATTCCATCACTCGCCATCATCCCATCTACGACGATAGCCTCGCCCGCGGCCCGAGAGCCATCTCGCCCGAGCGCGACGTCGCCGGCTGCTCGCCCCGCAAAATGTGTTTGAGCCGAATCTCTTCAGATGATCCAGAAGCCAGATGTCACCGGCTTCTTAATAACTTTCTAGAGGCTAGTTCTGGTCACCATGGCAATTACCTTTATGTCAGGCCTCTAAAAGATATGTCCACCCATGGGACGCACAAGACAGCCAGCTCTATAATGCTCATTACAGATGAATGTGGAGGCTCGTTCATCTCCACTAGGTGTGTGTGTGTGTGTGTGTGTGTGTGTGTGTGTGTGTGTGTGTGGGTGCGTGTGTGGTGCGCTGTTGCAGCTCAGGCCGGTGTCAGTGTTAAAATGCCACTAATACCTGAGGAGGTTATTGATTTAAACGCCATGAAATCAACTGCACAGCACAGGTGCCGTTCAATATCTTGATTGTTCTGCGGGTGTTTTATGTGAGTGCTTGTTTCGTCATTAAGATTTGAAATGCAGAAAATTACAAATCAAATATCTAAAAATGTCACAAAGTATAGTTAAGTGAATGATCTTTTCAAAATGAAACTATTCATTCATATATATATATATATATATATATATATATAAAACATAACCTTAATGTAAGATGTAGGATTTTATGCAATCTGAAGGTATTGTCTTAATGGCATATGATAAACAACTTGTGAAAAAAAGTCCTAATTTTGAATGGCTAACTCTGCTCATAATGCAATGAATTCATTTTATTCTGAAACATGCACAGGAAGTGATGTAAATATCTGTGATGGTGATGTCGTCCATACGCCAGGCTGGATGATGTAGTATCTCAAGATTTAAGGCTGACTTGATGCTTCTGCACTGGAGTTATAGGGGAGTGGATTTCTCATCGGTGTTTGCGCATTAATGTGCAGTTACACAGCAGAACCACTAGTTGGCACAGGGCAGAACCAATTGTGGCTGCAGATTTTTGGTGTCCAGTCCGGCATCTTTGTTTCATTCAAAACCATGGCGACGCACATTCGGGACATTTGAACGCGTCTCTACTCGATTCAAAAGTTGCAGAGTGAAGTGGTGAGACTACAAAGTAGCCACGACATGAATTCCACGCACGAGGTAGTAAAGTGGCATTATGGGATGTCCACACAGGCCCTCGGAGTCTTACATCGCTACCTCCCTGGAGCAAAACGTCTTTATTAAGACTCCCGTGTTTGAGATATTCGATATATTTTCGATATTCACGATTTCTGAAACTTCCGAGCTGTGGTCTGTGTCTGATGAGCTTCGGAGGCACGCTGTTTCCTGAGCGCTGCAGAGGAGCGTTCTCTGTCAGATCCAACTTCTCTCATTATCTGTGAGGTTTTGACTCCGTTCAGCCCACACGCAGGTTTATCTTCAAATATCCCTGGTCAGTCCGATACTGACTTGATTTCCCCCTCACTGCCGTTTCCTAATGACATTTTAGACAAGTAAAAATTTGAAGCGTGAAGTGCTGTGGTACGTCTGAATTCATCCACTGTGAGAATGACATCAAATTTCCAATGGCCACTCTCGACCTCCCGCTGCAGGTTGGAGTCAATTAAAGCTGAACTCGTGGATTCAGCTCTTAGTGTTTTACAAGCTTGTAGGTTCGCACATGAGTTAGGCTCTGGCACTGTAGGATATTTATTTATTAACGAATTCAAGTGCATTCATATTTTTAAGTTCTTTTTTTTCCCACAAACCATCGGGAGTGAAAATGTGCCAATCAGTGACCAAACCTTTTGCAATAAGCTGCATTGCAAAGATTGTGCACAGGCCAGTAACACGTTTAAGCACAAATGCTAAAGAATAAAATCTGAAACCATCTGAATTATTGCGTTTCCTAAATTGTGGAATGTGATATAGTGTTAATTCATTTACATTTTGGAGAATAAGCAGCTGACATATGGTCTAAAACAGAATTGGGAGGTAATATCAGCTTCGCCCACAAATGGTGGGGATCTGAAAATTTGGCCAGAAATAATACAGACAACACCAGTTTGTTACCAAAACATGATATTTCATAGCATAATGTTTTCCTCACATTAATATTCATATTCGGTTTTACTGAATTGCAAATATTCTACCTGAATGTCAGGTGAATTAACTTCCTTTGAATAACCACAAACAAAACTTAATAAAATTCTTAATGAATTGAACCCAAGCTGAGTACAATACTTGCATAAAATATTCTTGTTGTTACCTGGATTTATTTTCAATTTCTTTGAGAGTATCAAATTTAGCTTTGGATAAAACATTTTTGGGAAATTGTCAACTGATCTAAACAAAAATACCAATATTAGTGTATTACTGGATTTATTTTTGCAGAAATAAGCAATAAACAGTATCTGCTCATAAGCTTACAGAGGTATACAATTACAGTTATAATGGTCAAGATGACTGAATATATCATTTATGACAAATATTATAATTACCAATGTTGTGCCAAACTATTCACATTTACTATTTACTATTTAATTGTAGGTATTTACTATTGTTAAATCTGAATATATTTTGGGTGGCTCAACATTGGATGTGTTCTAAAAGTTCATGGTTTTACTTTTCGACAATGTCTTTGAGAAAAGGAGTTCAGCTTCGTAATAAAACTGAGATCATGACTTTGATTCTGGCCCTTGTCCAAGTATTGATTAAAATGTGATAAAGAGCCTTCGCTTATAAGGTTACAGAGATAGTATTTTAATAATACCGATGATTTGGTGTAAGACATCTCAGCTTCCTTGTTACTATGCAAATTAGACAGTTTATAATATACAAGTTAGTCAGAGGAGTACGAGGAGCAATTGCCAAATATGTTTGAGGCTCGACATTAAATGGTGTTAAAATATTAACAGCAACAACACAAGTGAATGTGTTGGCGTAGTGCAGTTCATATTCCAAACCGCTGTGCACTGTGGCTGCGACAGCGGTGGAATGTGATCGTAACGCCAGGTTCATGCACCTCGGTGTGTTTGGGCTCCACAGGAGAAAAAAAAAGAAAGGGAAGAAGCTAAAAACCACACATGTGCAAACATTTGCCACCAGTCACTTTCCCCCTTTGCTGCAGAAATGAGGTCTGAGCTTCATAAGTCTGCCGTTATTATCATAATAATGTCTTGTTTCAAGTCGCCCCAAAACGCCTCTGGCACGGCAGCAGCGATTAGGAAATCTTAATTAAGCTTCTGTAGATTCTCCTTCATCAAACCTTGTGCCTGCGTTCTCCCAAATTGTCTTTTTACACAAAAAACAGATCCTTTGGTATGTTTTTAAAGGTGCAGTGTGTGAGATTTTGTCACTCAAATATTACAAAACAATTACACACTGACATTTTCAGGAATTTATAATCACGTATTTTTTCATGACCCAAAAACGAGCCCATTAATGACAACTGAAGTCGACCATAGGTTCTCCTTAATGCTCAGAAGGGTGAGGGTGCGGTGACGGACACAACATGTAACTTCACCTCTAGATGTCACCAAATCTTACACACTGCACCTTTTAAGAAGGAGGTGTCCTGGCAAGCGTGGAGGTGTTGCACGATGCGTAAACTGAGAGAGAGAGAGAGAGAGAGAGAGAGAGAGAGAGAAACCAAAGCCAATGTGTCAGCGCCGGCTTTTTAACTTCCCCGGCGCTTCATCTCTCTCGGGGCGTTTTAAGCATTAGATATCCCTCTATCCCGCTCATCCCCTTGTTGTCACGGCGATTTCCCCCAGTTGCTCATCATACTTAAACTCCTTGCTCATTTCCATTATAATCACCCCTGTACAAAGCTCACCTGAGACTTCCTCTGACAAAAAAAAAAAATTTGGTTTCACCTCTGAAGCGGTGCGGCGCGGCGCCCCCAATGTGAGGCGGATGGAGCAGAGGAG
>JAFBJT010109731.1:94861-118273 GCA_016785325.1 Chascanopsetta lugubris
GTGGGGGGGATGGAGCAGAGGAGTCGAGCCCCCCCCCCCCTCACACTCCCCTCCCCCCACCTTTTTCGCAGCGGTGAAGAGCCGCAGCCCCTGATGGGAGCTGGCAGTCCCATGGATTTTATGTTACAGCGCCGGTCTGTTATTGTGATGCTGTAATGGTCTAATCAAATTAACAGCTGAGCTCAGACAAGGTATTACTAAGTGGCGGGATCAGTGGGGAATAGTGACTCTGGAATGGGTTGATTAAATGAGTGTGGATGTGATGGGGGCATTATTACTGCGTTCCCCCATTCATCCATGTTTACAGGGAGCCGCTGTCTTAATTAAGCATTGTGAGGGCTGATGGATGAGGCCGTGCTCACTGTCCGTGCGAGACTCATTGATTTCACATTATAAATCCAGATAGCCATTACGTTACTACGTTCAGGCATTACGACCGCGCGGGACACAGTGTGAACTGCATGTGGCGCTTTAAAGGTGCAGTGTGTGCGATTTTTTGTCACTTCTGAAAATATTACAGAACAATTACATACTGACATTTTCATGAATTCATAATCAAGTAAATGTATATTCTTTTCCATTACCCCTTAAATGATGCAGTGTGTAGGATTTGGTGACATCTAAAGGTGAAGTTGCATGTTGTGTCCATCACCTCACCCTTCTGAGCATGCAGGAGAACCTATGGTAGACTTCAGTTGTCATTGAAACTCAAAAGATGTTTAGTTTGTCCACTCTGGGCTACTGTATAAACATGGTGGCCCCCATAGAGAGGACCCACTCCTCATGTAAATATACATTAATGGGCTCATTTAAGGATCACAGACATTGTGGTGTTTATGAATTAATTAAAATATCAGTATGTAATTGTTTTGTAATATATTTAGAAGTGACAAAGATTTTAGACACCACACCTTTACTGTATATTTACATGTGGAGTGGGTTCGCGCTATGGAGCCTGCCATGTTTTTAGCACTGTAAAAGTGGATATACGAAACATCGTTTACGTTCTGATGACAACTGAAGTCGGCCATAGGTTCTCCTGCATGCTCAGAAGAGTGAGGGTGATGGATCCAACAAGCAACTTCACCTCTAGGTGTCACCAAATCTTACACACTGCACCTTTAACACAGAAATGGTTTATGTGTAGAAAAACACAGTGTGGCAGACAGACCTAGTTTGTTAGCTTTGTACACACGTGCCTCCATTAGGCTCGCAGCGAAATTCTAATTAGTTTGGAAATAGTGCGCAGCAGCTCGGAGAGAACTCAAACAGCCGCTGCTCGCCACTTTCAACATCTGCTTCTCTCTCAGTGATCCCCGCAACAGGGCCTGGGGAGAGGTGCCACTTGCTAATTACCAATAAAACTAGCTAAGCTCATTGACGTGAATTATTAAAAGGCTTTATCTGAAGTGGACCAGGAATGGCGCCCGGAGCCAAACCGCTTTGAGGTACAAGTAAGGATCATAGTTCATTGCTGCATCTGGATTAGCATTTACAGCGGGTATACTTTAACCCGGCGCTGCCGAAAGAAGAGGATCACATTGTTGGGAACCATTATAAGCTAGAGTTCATGCGCGCGGTGCTATCTAAGAATAGCTTTACTGGTCTGAGACCAGCTCACGTTGAGCTCAGGGGGATTTTCAGTGTCATGTAATCTGACAAGTCGTCCTCGAATATTAGGAGCTTTATGCAAATGTGAGCTCCTTTGGAGTTAGTCGGTGCTGAGGAGAAGTCGTTTCATTTTACGCATTCTAATCATGTGTGTGTGCAACATCACGGCTCAAATCACTGTTGTGGCAAAGATGGTGTTTGCAGGTGTGTTTAAGATCAGACTCCACCATCGTTCACATCCTCCACTGTGGTTACAGGCTCTCAATGATGAGACAGTTATGATGGCCTATTGTGATGGTGACATGAAGACCAACTGGCCATTTAAATGTAATACGATGTAATTATGAAGATTTTGCAGAAAGCCTTTCGATTAATTTTGCGGTCATTTTTGTCATTTCCAAAAAAATATGACTCAAGATTTTCATGGATTTCTAATTAGATAAATGCTCTATTTGTTTAAATGAGCCAATGTATATTTACATAAGGAGCGGGGCCTCTCTATAGGGGCCACCATGTTTCTACTGTAGCCAAGAGTGGACATACTATACATCTTTTGAGTTTTAAAGCTGAGTTTAAAAGCTGGGGTTTACCATATAGGTTCTCCTGCAGGCTCAGAAGGGTGGGGGTGAGGTGATGGATACAACATGTAACCAGATTTTACCAAATCTACACTCTGCACATTTAAAGGTACAGTGTGTGGGATTTGGTGACATGTAGAGGTCAAGTTGCATCTTGGCAATGAACCAATGGTAGCTTTCATGTATATCTTTTCAAACTCAAAAGATGTTTATTTAGTCAGTTCTGGGCAAATGAAAAAAACATGACGGTGCAATATGGCAGCCCCCATAGACGGGACCTGCCTCAGATGTAAATGAAGGGTTGTGTGTGGTTATGGGATATTCTGATTCTACCAATGAAATAGGAAATAGTTCATTCTCAATCTGACACGCTAGACTTGTTTTGGTGCCAGAAGTCAGTCGATTGAGATGTTTTGGTTTTGAAAAGTTGCTGAGCGAGCGGTTTCACCATATTTCCTCAGACATGAGAAAAGGATTGAATTCTCTCATCTCTTTCTTCTATGAGAAGATAACACATCTTACATTTTCCCATTTAGGGCAAAAACCACGTTTAGTTTAAGAATTCTAGATTTTCACGAGTTAATTTGTTTACAATTAGTGCTCTATAGTCATTGGTCCCATTGATGAGTTTTGTGTGTAATGTGAAATGAGGCATTATTCATTTTTATAATTTTGCAGTGTATAAGATTTGGTGACATCTAGAGGAGAAGCTGCAAGTTGTATCTATTACCTCACCCTCACCCTTCTGAGCATGAAGGAGAACTTATGGTCATCAAAACTCAAAAGATGCTTTGTACGTTCACTTTTACTACTGTAAAAATATGGCAGCCCCCATCGTGAGAACCCCGCTCCTCATGTAAACGTACATTAATGGCTCATTTAAGCGTAATGGAAAAAAATTAAACATTAAGGTGATTAAAAATTCATGACAATATGCGGTATATATTAGATGGACAAAAATGACCGATATCGTACACACTGCACCTTTAACTAAGTGTCGAAGGTCTCAAATGAATCTAATTCTAGAGTCACATGATTACATTGCAAAGCACAGAACAGATGAAAGTAAGCACTTTACAATAATATAGAGATGAAACAAACAGTTCCAACCTTTAACAAAGACTTGGCGACAGAACAGAGGAACAAAAACTCCCTTTCAACAGGAAGCAGCTTCACACAGACGAGTGACGTGTGAGATAATAGGAGGAAACTCAACCATTTTACTGTGCAGGGGAATCAAGTGGCCGTCCTGAACTCACATTCTCAATGTCATATTTCTAAAGACTCCGTGAGCAGTCTGTTTCAAGTGCAGCATGCATTTGAAGTCGCTTTTTGTAACTCCAGGAATATGTTCCCAGCGGTACCATTTCAGTGTTTAAGCGTTTCCTGCAGTAAATCTTTAATCTTTAAAGTTGTTTAACAAGTGGTTTCTCCACGATCATGGTGGTTTTATTTTTCCCCTTCTCTCCCTCTTAAGACCAGCTGAGTGATTTGTCCTAATCCCTTGTGCTGATCTTCCGCTGTGGCACTTTTACAGTCCAATCACTCGGTGTAGGAGCCTAAATACAGATTCACTAATTTAATACTTGAATAATTTAAAGGTGCAAGTATGTAAGATTTTTATCACATCTAAGAATATTACAAAACAATTACATCCTGACAATTTCATGAATTTATAATCGCGTAAAGGTTTTATTTCTTTCGCATTACCCTAAAATGAGCCCATTAATGTATATTTACATGAGTAGGGGCGTCCTCTTTATGGAGGCCGCCATGTTTTTGTAGGAGTAAAAATGGACGTACTAAAAATCTGTTGAACTGAACAACTGAAGTCTACCATAGGTTCTCCTGCATGCTCAGAAGGGTGAGGGTGAGGTGATGGATACAACATACAACTTCACCTCTAGAGGTCACCAAATCTTACACACTGCACTTTTAAGTTTGTATCTTTAATGATAAATTTGGTTTATTTGATAAGGAAATAATTTCATTGGGTTTAAATATTGATAGTTCAGATTTATTTTGTTACTTAGATATATGTGGATTATTGAGAATGTATAGTAGTTTGGTCTATATTAATTCATACTATTGTGGAGACTGTTATAAATCAGTTGAGCTTGACTTCCAGTGGAGTCAGTCAGTCAATCAAGCACGGAGTGGAGCCGCACAATTTGCTGACTTGTCTCTCTCTCTCTCTCTCAAAATATCTCACTCACTCACACTGTTCTCATACTTTTTGTTTCTCATTTTTGGATTGCTTCATTTTTGTTGATTAAAGGTGCAGTTTGTAACATTTGGTGACTACTAGAGGTGAAGTCGCATGTTGTATCCATCACCTCTCCCTCACCCTTCTGAGCATGCAGGAGAACCTATGGTAGACTTCAGTTGTCATTCAAACTTGAGAGATGCTTAGTATGTCCAATTTTACTACTGTAAAAACATGGCTAGAGAGGACCCCTCCTCCTTGTGTGATTATACATTAATGGGCTCATTTAAAGTTAATGAAAAAGAATAAACATGATTATAAATTCATGAAAATATCAGTATGTAATTGTTTTGTAATATTTCTAGACGTTACAAAAATGACAGAAATCTTACACACTGCACCTTTAAAGAGTAAAAACACATGGAAGGATTCTGTGGAAGTATTAATTGGAATAAGTCATTAGAAGTGGAGCGATTTGTTGTCTCGAAAAATCCTGCAAACTAGAAATGTTGCATCTGTTAAAGTTCTCGTCTCTGTGCTGTGTTCTCTCGTTAGGTCACGTGCAGGAAGGTGCATGGAGGCGCCGCAGAGCTCATCGAGTGGGGTAATAACGAGCAGAAGATCTCCCCCACGGGAGCCAGCCCCCGGATCCTCAACCCCCTGCGCCTATTTGCGAAGGGCTCCCCCGGGCTGAAGAGCAGCATGAGGGAAATAACGTATTTACAGAACATGGAGGACTTCTGGGACTGGTTATCCAACCAGACAGATGTTCAGGGCGCACAGGCCAGAACTAAACGCAGGCCCATCGTCAAGACCGGCAAGTTCAAGAAGATGTTCGGGTGGGGGGACTTCCACTCCAACATCAAGACGGTCAAGCTCAACCTGCTCATCACGGGCAAGATCGTGGACCACGGGAACGGCACCTTCAGCGTCTACTTCCGCCACAACTCCACCGGCCTGGGCAACGTATCGGTCAGCCTGGTGCCGCCCTCCAAGGTGGTGGAGTTCGAGGTGGCGCAGCAGTCGGCGCTGGAGAACAAGGACACCAAGTCGTTCAACTGCCGCATCGAGTACGAGAAGACGGACCGCAACAAGAAGACGGCGCTGTGCAGCTTCGACCCGTCCAAGGTGTGCTACCAGGAGCAGACGCAGAGCCACGTGTCCTGGCTCTGTTCCAAACCCTTTAAAGTCATATGCATCTACATCGCCTTCTACAGTGTGGACTACAAACTGGTGCAGAAGGTTTGCCCCGACTACAACTACCACAGCGACACGCCGTACTCCTCCACAGGATGAACTACATGGCTGTCAATATGCATCCACCTTTTTTTTTGTTTTTGTTGTATTTGGAAATAATGTAAATGTCAACCTTTAAGCTCCTTGTTCTGAAATACCTGAGGCATGATGTAAGAGGGGCAACTTCAACTTCTTGGGGGAGGGGCGAGGGAAGTGGGGGTGGGGGGTGGGGGGCGGGGGTATTGCCATGTCATCATCAAAACTTTCGTATGCACTGCTCATGTGTACTCTTGCAGATAGTTTGGCGTCCAGGGACTCGGGCGTTCGGGGGGTTGACTTGGGATTGAGAGCCGGCTGCCAACCCGGAGTGACTCTGTCCCATCATAACAACAACACATGTTCTCCGTAAACCACGGCTGTAATTAGCATGTTGTCCAGATGTCGTCTCCAAAGGCGACGCCCACAGGCTGGACCCATGATCTCCCACGATGACACGTTTGAACATTATCAGGGAAAATCCCCCACAGCTCATTGAGACAGTCAGTTATGGGGTGAAATTTATTCCAAGAGTTTCAATCATGTTGATAATTACCACGTGGAGACATTTGAATTGTTAGCCATCGGAGCATAAAATTAGATATCCACTGTTTGAAGTGTCGGCACAAGAGAGAATGATCTCTTCATTGTCTTCTGGGTGGAGCGAGAACACAGGTACGACAGCCTCTCTCACTTCAGATTCATTCCGATTAATGGGTATTGAATTATTAATATGGCCTCACAACCTATTTCTAATCTCTGCTGTCTACCTCGTGTGGAATGAATTGATCTCTTGAACCATAGTGCAATTGTGCAAAAAAAAGCAAAATAATATCTGATTCAACAGGAAGCCCGAGAGCACAACCATCAATCAATACACAATACAGACGCTCATCGCCCCCTTCATTGGGAGCACTTATTCAACTGCTAATTCAACGCATGCATTCAATCAGCCAATCAGATGGCAGCAACTAAATGCATCATCACTGTTGGACCAGGGCCAGATGAAGTGCTGATGTTCAGACAGAGCACGAGAATGATGAAGGGAGGTGATTTGAGAAACAGCACCAGAGGATTTAAAGAGTATTTTAAAGGTGCAGTATGCAAGAGTTTGGTCATTTTTGTCACTTCTAAAAAAATATTACAAAACAATGACATACTGACATTTTCATGAATTCATAATTCCATTACCATTAAATAAGCCGGTTAATGAGAATGTGGGTCCTCTCTACAGGGGCCACCATGTTTTTACAGTAGCCCAGAGCAGACGTTCTAAATACATTTTGAGTTTTAATGACAACTGAAGTCAACCACAGGTTCTCCTGCATGTTCGGAAGGGTGAGGGTGAGGTGATGGATACAACATGTAACTTCAACACAAGATGTCACCAAATCTTACACACTGCACCTTTAAATAAAATTGATTTATATGGATTGTCATTTGCAACATACACATACATGGGCACATTAAATATCTCTGAGGTCTACGGTCAGTCTGAAAAATATTAAATATTGATCAAGAAAAGGGAACCACGTGTTTCCAAATCTGCAGCAACTGGGCAACGTCAAATATCAAGTGATATACAATCTACATCCACCAAGAGGAAGTAAAGCAGCTCTTATAGCATAAGACGGTCCAATTCATTGCCAGCAAGGTGTACCCAATAAAGTGACTGGTGATTGTGTATATAGGTATCCATCTTTGCTGGGGTTTCCACTACTACAATCATCATAAGGCATGTGTGTAATAAACTAGCCCGAAATCCAGCATCTGTGTTTGCAGGATGCACTTTGAGGCATCAGGCTGCCGCGCGGGGCCCTGCAGTGGATTCACGTGTCAGGAGAGGAGGGGGATGGGGGGGGGGGGGGGGGGGATAATTGCAGGACAGGTGGATTTAGTGAGTCTGGCAGACAATTATCAGCACTTTGTCATGGTCCTGCCACAAGCCCCGACATTACCTGTCTTTAATAGGCTTTAATTAGCCTGGGAAATTTCATTGACTTAGCACCCAGAGTGGAAAAAGCCCAAATGTGTAAAAAGGTGGGGAAGTGGGGGGAGAAAAAAAGTCAAAAGTACAAAATCCATCTGGAATTTTAATGAGAAGTGGGACTACACTAAATTTGAAAATGTCAAGACATTTCCCAAATGTACAGCAGGCTTAACAGCGAACAACTTTTCTGTTAAAGTGGATAACATCCAGTCTGGTGGTGGTGAAACAGTGTGATGTGCTTTGCAATTACACAACTATATGGAGAGCCATACAATGCCATAAATTGTTTTTTGCACACATCCAGGGATTAGTCCAGGGAACTGACTAACCACATTGCAATTACTTCCTTTGGTTCTTTTACTTGCTGTAAATGTCACGCCTTTTCCCCGTCTGCTGTAAATGACCATTACACGTGGTAAGGAGTATGATAAGGAAACCAGAGTTGATCTATGTTGATGTTTTAGTTCTAATCCTTTGTGAAAAATGCTGTGTTATTGTGTAACTCGAAAAACTAAAGGTGTTTAATTATGGCTTCACTGTAAATGATGTCAATCTATTCTTTTTTCCCCCCCTCAAAGAAATAGATCAGTGAATATATCGGTCCTTATTTTTGGTGTTTGTTCCGCAGCATCGTGTAGATAATCATATTTATCCCTGCTAGTCATAGACTGCGAGTTTGAGTTCCATTTTTGTAATCCTCGCAAATTGTACCTATTTTGATTTCGTGCTTGCTTAATCTTGTTTTAAACAGTTTTCCTGTAAAATAGAAAATGCTATAAGAGCACTGCTGTGTGTATAGTGTAAGTATACAACTGTTCATTTTGGAATATTTGATTTCATAGAGGGGGTTCACTTTTGTTAAAAATGGAAATTGTAAAGATCAATTTAGGTTTTTATGGCATTAAACCTGATTATAACTTGTCTCACAGCATGTTGTCACAGTGAGTTCGGCCCCAGTCTGTCGGTGCTCACGCGTCTCCTCCCGCTCCAATACGAGGACTCCTCAACAGGATAAACACACCGTTTTTAAGAGGTACATTTCAGTGGAGCTTTTTAATGGGCAATAAATCTGTGTCCACAGGCGTGGATGATACCAGAGGTACACCTCAGGAAGCACATCCATTTTTCTACAGCCATCAGGGACAGGGGTCTTTTCATTCGCTTCCATTACTCTTATCTGATCCGGGTGAGGCACCGGCTCCTTGAGGCATCAAGTCACACACATAGGCTCCGAATGCTGCCACCGCATCCAAATCCCCAGAAAGCTCATAGGTATGTTAACGTATATGCATCTGGCTTTTTCCTGATTTTTTCATTTTGGATATCGGAGATTATTGGACACCGATTCTCGCCTATCTTTTAAAAGGTGCAGTATGTAAAATGTCTGTCAATTTGCGTCACCTCTATTTGTAGAAATAGTATCACCGAAGAATTAATGTATATACTGAGATTTTACGAATGTATATTAACTTCAATGTCTTGCTTTTTACGTTAATCTAAAACTAGCCCTTTAAAGGTGCAGAGTGTGTAAGATTCCAGTCATTTTTCGTCACTTTTAAAAAATCTTACAAAACAATGGGATACTGACATTTTTATGAATTTCTAATCACCTGAATATTTGATTTATTTTTCATTACCCTAAAAGGAGCTCATTACAGAATATTTCCATGAAGAGGGGGTGCTCCCTACGGGGGGCCGCCATGTTTTTACAGTAGCCCAGATTGGACACACTAAACATTTTTTGAGTTTGAATGCCAACTGAAGTCTACCATGGCTTCTCCTGCATATTCAGAAGGGTGAGGGTGAGGTGATGGATTCAACATGCAACTTCACCAGTTGATGTCACCAAATCGTACACACTGCGCCTTTAACTAATTGTCTGTCAGTTGATCCAGCAAATAAACAAAGGATCCTCCAGCGTCATGATCCCGCACTAGTTCTGTCAAAATACAACATGTACAAAAAGCATTGTATCTTAGATAAAGGGAACATGGTGGTTGAAAACATTTCAGTTTATCACAGAACAGCTCCTTGCAAACAGAGGGAATTCAGTGTTTCTCCCTCATTCCGTCACTTCTAAGTAAGGGTGGTTTCCTGTAGCAGCAATTTTGTTATGTAGAATCATAACTGACATTTCCACTTCAAGTCCGTTTCCTACAATTCCAGTTTTGATGGTGCCACTGCAGGCGGCTCCGCTTTCAAGTGTTCCACTTGGTTGATGGAAGCGGTGGAGGAGAATAGAAGGCTGGCGAGAGGCGTCCTGAAGTAGAGATGGTATCAGGTATTTAGCTTAGGATCTGTGCCGAGAGGGGCGGACGGGGGTTGGGGGGAGGGTGGGGGTTCAGCAAGCTGCTGATGAAGACATCTCCCGCTCCAACACAGGAAGAGCTGCCTCACGTTTGCCTTAATTAGCGCTTGTGCCTAGTATTCACACATAAAACAAGTGTGTCGGCAAAAGGGTTCAACACCGAACATGCTGCAGCTAAAGCGGTTTAAGGACATTTTCTTTTGATTATCACGAGCTGTTGTTTCGCGATCTATTTAAATCCAGTGGAGAAAAAAAGAAAAGAAAAAAACCCTGACATCCACATCCATTAATATGGTCATTAAAACAAGACCGTGTGGATAACAAACACTCTCTCGCATCGAGTTCAACAACCTCCTGTTTCAAAAACATTAACAAGCTCCAGGACTCCGCAGGTTGCTGGAAAATGTTTTAATGGGTTAATGCAGGCATTCTTGCAGACAACAACTTCATCTTTTTTGCTTCCGAACGAAAAAGGTAGTTTCAACATCTCAACTTGACGCTGAACGATGAGTAATATCATGTAAAAATGATGCTACTCTTTTTAATTTACAAAATCCTCTGAAGTGTCTGTCACACACCACACTACATACAAGACGGACTGAATAAACATGACAACCCCCCCATTCAAACACAGAATAACATTGCCAGTAGAAGTGATGCTCAGCATCCTACAAAATACCCAAGCATGTTAGAGGAATCTTTTTGCACATACTCAATTCATTGAATTCTGCACAAATATGTCAGATAATTGCAGAAAATAAATGGTTAAAAACAAGATTGGACACTTTCTTTGACAATAACATGACCATGCATTAGTCTCTCCACTTTTAGTTAACCACAATATATTGAGAATATATATTTGCAAGTTGGGAATATTAAGGAAAAAAGTTCTTAAATTTTCATCTATAACAGTTCACAGACGCATGATCTGGAATAAGCCATTCAAATGGGAGACTGAGTAAATACTTCCAATGTTGTAATATATTAGGGCCGAGGTACGGACACGTTGCTGTGCCACACAAATAATTAGGAGTGACACTGGGTCTTCATCATGGCAGAGTAATATTTTCCCCACAAATATGCAATAGAACACTTTCTTGTACACCGGTCTTCTGAAGATGGTTCGACTGTCATTTACATAGAAATGTGCCATCAATATGGGGCATACACATCTTTTAAAAAGTGTAAAGAACTGACCTTGCACTGAAAGTGTTCATGCTTTTTAATGTCTAGTCACAAAACAGGCTAAACATTACAAATATATATATTTCCCATTTAGTTAAACCTTTGTTACGTTCCTATAGAACTCCATATCAAAATGACTATTCATGGGAACTAGTGCAACCTGGAGGAGGCCTGGTCTTTGTGACAAGGCAGGCACAGAGTAAAATAGACAGAGTACTCTAGAGCAGCTCCAGAGGAATGGCAGATATATTAAGGCCATTTTTTTTAAATTACAGGAGAAAAAAAACAGTAGCAGACGGCTTGACTCGCTACCCGCGCCGAACCGAGTTCAGCTGGGGGAGCGAGGCAAGCAAGCAACATCGATTGAACCGCTCTTTTCCCCACAGTCCATTGATGTCAGTTGTCCAACGTGCCGGCCTCCCCACGTTCCTGGCCAGAAAGCTCCACTCTTCTTAATTCAAGTGTGATCAGTTTTGGTGGAAATAAGAGTGGTACCCTTGCTAGTCCTTCCTTTGTAAACCCACGCTTCACACCTCCAGTAAAGTCCTGGGGCACAGTCAGCCAGTCAGGACTGTTTTAGACGCTTCCTGGGAAGACCAAACGGCGGGCACTGCGCTGACGCCAGGGCACGAAATGCCTCGGCTACCAAGTGAGGATGGGACTGGATCATTGACTTCCAGCCTGCAGTCTCCATTATATCTGTAGCATGACTGTAAGCACAGGGAAAATGAAGTTAACACTCAGACGTATGAATGTGCACATTAAAAATCAATAAACACAAATGAGATCGTAATGACAGTCCCAGTAAGGAGCGCTTGATTTTCGAATGGCACAGCTACGACTTGGAAAGGGCCATTAGTGCTTCGTATATGTGCACAGGTTCAAATGAATGATAGATTAAAACATCTTCATGGAACAGAGACGGATGCAAGTTGAATGTTTCAAGGTGTCCTATAATAACAAACTACAACATCTGAAAGAAAAACTTCCCGTAGCGACCAGCTCCTTTCTTTTTAAAATTGGAAAAATATACCATTTCCAGGGTTTATGCAGGTATGAGTCTATTAATAACTTGGATACAAAGATATGGCGCTTCAGACTGAAAAGGCAAATAGCACTCTGTCTGCCTGGGCTAAAACAATGAATTCTAATGCATCTGGTTGGCAGAAGAGATAAGAGTGTGTTATTAATCTTGTGTCACATATATCAGCTAATTACATACTTGCTATTCCAGTTCTTTCCATCTTTACAGCCCAGCTGTCTCAGGACACTGCACCTATGGCAAGGAGATAAAAAGGTAAGCATTCAGGGCTGGTAAACAGAAATGGCAGCAGGAATTTATCATTGGAGGTTTTTATTTATTTATTTATTTTTGCGATACTTGCCTGTTGATAAAATCTATGGCTTGTGCTTTGAGCTGCTCGGCACTGTGCAAGTCTGCTAGGATGAGGGTGTCGGCCACATTCTCCACTGAAAGGCTGTTGCACAAGGCCTCTTCGCACATGACCTTTAAACGCTCCAAAGCATACTGGGGGTGGGTATACAAAAAGCAGCGATTACAACCTGGATTCAGTGTGGACGGGACAATGGTTTGATGGTTTGTCTGAGTACACATTAAAATTGGATGAATGACTGCTTTAAACATTATTTGACTGCCAATCAGGGACATAATGACCGCGGTCCAAACTATCCCAAATTGATGGAGATGCAATACCAAAAAAAGATATATAAAGGTATATAAAGTCACTACATTCTGTGCCATTAGTTGTGTGGGGACACAAATTAGGATCATTGCTCAGCGCAGTAAATAGGAATTTGTCATATCAAGTGGTCATCAAGTTGCAGGTGAATACCTCTCACCTCACTATTCCCATCCAAGTATGTAGGAGAACCTACAGATGACTTATCAACACTCAAAACAGGTGTCAAGTTTGTCTATTCCAAGAAAATTGTCAAAATGGAAAGACTTCTTCCTAATAAATATGTATATATATAGTGCTCATTCCAAAGTACAGAAAACAACAATTCATACATTAATGCCATTGTACACTCATACAAACACCTCAAATAATTTAATATTCTACTGTAATTCTATCAGTAGAGAGGCAAAGACTTTCACTTAAATCTGCAACACTAGCTTTCTAAAGCACATGTGTCAACCCCATAGTGCAAAATATTTATCATACACTTGACTTCAAACAGAAATAAATATATTTTTCACACTGATTGTGAAAAAACACTGCTTCCTTACTGGACACATGACAATAAAACACTTTGAACTTGAAATGGAACCCAACAAGCCTCAGAATATGTATTGGTGGTATTTTATCATGTGGAAACAGAGGAAAGCAAACAGTCCGTCTGATATTTCATAACAACTCAAAACTCTCAACTTTGCTTTGGTTTAATGCCAAGAAAATAAGAAAAATAATTGTAATCATTACCACATACCAACCGGGGAAAACTGACATTAGCACTTCAGGGCTCTCCCCATAAATTTGGAGTAGGATAGTGTTTGTTGACAGGGGGGTGAACTGTTGACTGTGGGGAGCTCTGCATGTCAGAGCATGTGTCTCTGCAGTGTTTCCCCGTTCACATGAGTGAGTGAGTGAGTGAGTGAGTGAGTGAGTGAGTGAGTGTGTGTGTGTGTGTGTGTGTGTGTGTAAACACTGCTCTGTATGCGGGAATGCTCTGTGACAGAGCGCGCTCGTACAGGTGAAGTGTTGACGGGGATCGGGCCACTTCATGACATCGCGTGTGTCTTTGTGTGCGCGAATCACTCGTATGTATTTCCATGTGTGCGCGGATGGGGAGGGGGGGTACATTTAAAATTAAAAGTCAAACTGTTTCTTCAGTTATGTTCATGACTGCTGTACATCCACGTTTCGTATAATCACCAACGAAAGACAAGATTGGTTTCACAAGCTTTGTAACCAACAATTATGACCGATTCATAAAATCAAGAATATATGGCCTAAGGGTCAGTGATTTATGCATTTGTAAGATGCATTAATAACTGACCATGTATTTATTCCTGATCAATGGTAAGTGATGAATCACAAGAGAAAACAAATACCTTAAATACAGAAGCAAAAGTAGACAATCATTGGCTCGCGATGCACAGCTAGATGTGCTTCTTAGAGTGAAGTAGGTGCTTGTAGCAGTGTTACACATGAGAAAATTATATAAACAGTTGGACAAATACCACCCTTCACCCCAACCCTCACTGTAGAACAAATACTGTGGTATACACTCTGGGTTCAAGTGACAAAAATGGCTTTACAGGTCATTATGGTGAGGAACTAAAAAAAGAATTAGATGGTAAACTTATTTTATGCTTTCAAAAGATAAGTAGGAAGTAGATGTATCTAAAAGATATATATTAAATGTCCTGTGCCTAGGGTACTTACTTTGTCAGCAGCTGCCAGCAAGTTGTCTGCCATCTTCTCCAGGTTTGGGGCCTTTCCAGTGTAGATGAAGCCCATCATTTCCTTGAAGACATCTGGGTCCACGTCACTGATGTCAACACGATTCTGCAAGCAAGGCAAAGGGTTACTTGACATCTCATAAGAACCTGGAAACCGGTGAAAAAAAGCAATGACAGTTGATGGTGAATTTCGTAACCCTCAATGTTGTGGTTAAACCAGCCATGAGACAAAGAAGAGCTGTGTAATAATGTTATCTCTGAAGAATAGTTAACAGTTATTTTTACCTTTTTACTTTCCTCCATTTCATGTTCAAACATGGCATTAAAGACAGGAGACCTCGCTGTAAAAAAGAAAGCACAGATGGTTTTTGCAAAACAAGTCAATGGATTTCAGCAAAGTCTAAAATATTTTGTCATGAGATAAAAGGAGAGTCAATACAACAGGACACAGCTGTCACAAAACATGATCTATTCAACCCATATACTATAGCCTTGAGATATTGTAAAATCTGTCAAGTGTCCACTTTGTCAGCATTTTACCAACAACCATTGCAGTTGCCATTATGTCTAATGGAGACGGGCTGCAGTAAAGAGCCAGACTCTCAATCATCAGGATCCTACAATCATCTGTATCAAGCAGGGCCAAGGAGAGTTACTGGGGTGGATTAGCCCCCACTGTAGAACTAGGCCATTACGAATCAAGCCAGATATACGGACTGTCTGAAGGTTTTCAAGGTGCTTATGTATCTGCACAAGACATTAAGAGTACAAATAGACTGGTCCTGTTGTAGTCAGTTTGCAGCTTTCTTTCTTGGCTGCCACTTGCCAAGTTCTTTTTAAAGCATCCTTTTCACTTTTCAGAGGCAAATAATTGCTGTGCCTAAAAGGTGTGGTTACACAATGACATATGAATGCAATTGAAAAAGAACATGGGGGAAATACATGCAAATCTGAGGGGAGAGTTGATATTTTAATGTACATTTGGCAACTATTTTTCTTCAAAATTACATGTATTTTTTTTAAAACTGCCAATGAGTGAACAGGTGGTTAAAAAAAAAAAAGAAATGAACCATTCATGGAGGCCTAGCGCCATTGTTGGGCGTGTGTGTGTGTGAGGGAGAGAGAGAGCGTAGGCAGCTGCAGCCAGCCATCAACTAGCTTTTATTGTTAGAATTATTCTCTTCCTCTTGATGCTTGCTCACAAACAATGCTGAGCGAGCGACTGAACAGTCTACTTTATAGCCATACAGTAGGTGTCACTGAAACGACCCCTTTTTAGAGAGCAACCCAATTCTCCTTTCATAAATCATAATACAGTGACAGCGACAAAATACGTAAATACATAATGAGGAGACCCCTTATTCAAGTTCCAGTCCTTCTGGATCCAACCAGATTAACAATCTCGTATTTTTTGAAAAAAAATACAAAAATGTGAACGAATTTAGCCTCACAGTTGACAAGACATTTCCTCAATCACAGGGTAAGCAAACTTCCTCAAAGTCTGTGTGGTTCTTTTTGGGTTAATCTGGTGGGAATGTGTGAAAAGATTGAAGTAAAATTTTAAACTTTAGTTGTTATTCTTAATTCATTCCTGATTCAAGGGGCCCTAATAATCCAACGTACAAAATATGTATTCTATGTTGCAGGAAATCTTTGACACAGATGTCATCCCTGTATCATTTTAAACGGAGCAATTGAAAAAAAAGTCTTTAAATCAAGCATATGAGAAGACCACTTCCTCCTCAGAACTATGAGTCCAGCAATTAGGCCTCCGCCACTCTTACCTGCAAGAATTGATTTGTGGGCTTTGAACTCCTGCCCTCCCACGTAAAGGCTGCAGTCTGTAAATCGTGAACACTCCCATAGATTCCCTAAGTCGTCCGACAGCTGGCACTCTGGTACCTTCAGCATGTTCATGTTGGACTGGCCCGAAATGTTAACAGAGTCCTGGACAACACTGACCTAAACGTGGACATCAAAGAGAAAACCAACAGGATCAAGATTTAACTAAATTGAGGAGGACATACTGTAAACGCATGTTTTACTTCAGTGACAGAAAATGTTTTGTTTTGAGGGTTTGTGAACCACATGAAACCAAAATCAATTAACTCTTCTCATATACCTAATTGATGAAAAAGGGCATTTTGTCTTTAATTGAAATGTAATTTGGTTTTCCAAGCGCTGGTTTCCCAGAAATTGTCAAATCTTTCTGGAACTGCTCCTTAGTGCACATCGTTTTCAGCCAATTGCATTTTCATCAAAATTCAGTGAAACTTCATTTACCTTGTCACATTAAGGAACAATCAACGAGACGTTTATTCTTCTTGACACACCAAATTCAATTATTTCCAGAGCAAGCATCATTGCAAATGATGGGAGGAGAAGCAGGTAGCATTTCACTTCCTCAGATTAATACAATTTGAAGTAAATGTCATTGGTATGTTAGTTGTTAAATGGCTCTGAGGCTTACGTTCAGATGGAAATGCACAATGACATGAATCAAAGGACCCTAGCCTCAATTCTCTTCAGATAACACCAGCACTGTTAGAGCTGTAGCATAAGAGTAATCTGCTTTTGATCCCAAAGATTAAAAGCACCAATCAAACAATGAAGTAGCGAAAAAGGTTCATTATTGACACCCAGTGGACTGGAGCTGCAGTTAGACGTGTTATATAAAGCAATAACAAAGCATTTTGTTTAAATGCATGCTTAAGTTATGCGAAACAAGAACTTAGTTTAAGACTATGTTTGCATTTGCATGACCAATTTCTTTTCCACATTTACATGTTGGCTTGTTCAGAAATATCCTTATCCAGACTTCACATGGTGTTACCCACCATGTGAAGCCCTGTGTGACAAACTTTGATTTGTAAATGCGGGCTATATAAATAAACTTTGATTTGATTTGATTTGAAATACACAGAACCTGAGTGACATCACTGCAGTGAAAATGCTTGGTCTACTTTTACATCACTTCCTGTGCCCATTTCAAAGTAAAAGCACTCTTGTGTTCCTTAATGACTGAATCCATTGATTTGTTCCAACAAGGCTTTTATAAAATTCTTGTTGCAGAACCGGAAGTTGTACTGTAGTGGCTGTAATTACAATGCATGTTTGAATGACTGTCCAGTTTTAAAGTCCTCCAAGCAACAAGCTAGTTCATGGGTCCAAGAAATTATATTTGGAAAAGAGATACAATTGACACTGGAATAAACTTACTTATAATTAGCCTCAAAAGAATTCTGCTTCACTACAGAGCAAAAAAGCATATTAAGATGCTGGAGATTCTCATCTTCAAATTCTAAGAATGAACCAAGGGGGGGTGAGTAGCAACCCTAAGATCTTAAACAACAACTAACTAAGTAATGGAAATACATACAAGCCCAAAATGACCTATCTGTAGTTTCACACAGCGAGGAAACAATACATACCTCACAGAAGAGGGTAAGCTTGTCATCTGGTAAAAGTCCATTGGCTTCATCGAGGAGGAAATCTCTTCGTATAAACTTTTTGAAGCCCCAGTCTTTACCTTGGACAAACCTGTATGCTCTTTGGCTTTCTGTAAAAAAAGAAAAGAAAAAAGAGACAAAAAAGAAAGAAATCAAACAGCTGTGATTCCATTTAAATGTTAAACAAATTCAAGGTCCAATGTGCAAGATTTGGGCGTAATGCTTTACATTTCAGTGGCTATGCAATATAAAATAATTGCACTGATGTTTTTAGAAATCAGCTGAAGGTACAAATGGATTTCCTCACCTTAGATTGAGACCTTTGTATTTACATTGGGAAAAGGCCCTCTTTGCAGAGGCTGCCATGTTACTCCCCTATTTCTTTACAGTAGCACAGACTGGATGGAGTATAACCATTTTGGGTGAGGGGTATTCAGCTGCAAATTCATCACTACATAAAACTAAATCTTACACATTGTACCTTTGAATTACATAGTTAAAGAAAAGAAAACAATTATACAGTCAATGGATGCAGGAAAGTTTCAGATTGTTACTCACCCATCGCTTTAGTCTCCTCTCTTTTAGCATTCAACAAAGAAAATTTGAACTTTGCTCTGACTTCACTTTTTGGACAACTAACAAGAAGTAAATACAGTGATAGATAGTCCTTGCTTTCATCATCAAGTCCCTTTGGGTTGACTCGCAGACACCTGGAAAGTAAACAAATGCCCCCACAAATTAGAATCTTGAATACTTGTCAAGGTAGTTGTAAAGGTTTTCATCACTTCATACAACCGCACAAAAAGGTAAGACTTCAAATCAATTAGAGAAAAAACCCATGTTACACACTTTAGTTTTATACTAACCATTTCATTTTGTCATTTGGACCAGATGAGAAGGTTGAACTCTTCAACACTTCACCCATTTCTTCTCTGCAAAAACTAAAGTTGTTTATGGTCCACATGTAGGAAAACTTCACAACTTTGACCTTGGAAGAAGATGAAACAGACAGAATCATCACACTGAAACTCCTTTTCCACATTTCCACAGCAAAGCCCCTTTTGTCAAAATAGATAAATTAGAAGTACAAAATCTGAGCGGTTTTATGAAATGAAAGTTTATACAAAGGGCAATCTCTGTTCTGAGATGCAAATGTCTGAGTCTGTAACTCAGATCATTTTTATGGAACTTATCCTAACAGTCATCTGGTAAACTGTCTGAAAATGTTTGATTGAGCACAAGTGTGATTACAAGAGGATAGGTTGTACAACACAACAAGCAGTTAATGAACAGTGAAAGAAAAATATGATGCTAATATCTCAGGAAGAAACGGGGCAGCAAAGATGTCAGCTTGGATTCAGAGCTTTTCTTGCAAAATGTTGACGATGTGATGTAAACTAAAACCTGTGACGCACACAGCAGATTTACGCCATGGTAAATGGTCACTAATTACAGAGTTTTTCTAGGCTTGATGGCCAATTAAAGTATTTCACAAAGCAATTTTTGCATGGACATAGTAACACAAGCATTATACACAACGTACACAGTGCACCCTTGGTATATACAGCCCCCTTCGACATGATAACTATGCAGTTGGGGGTTCGGTGTCTTGTCCAGGGAACACTGAAATTGCACCACAGACTCTCTGAACATTCCATCTCACCGCTAAGCCAAAGCCAATCATGTCCTGCTCAACACAGGTACAGCCCCTAACATGAATTTCCTGTTATTGTCAACGCCACTGCCATCCTACTGTTTTTCATGTGTGAAATGGACTAAAAATGGCTAGTGAAGACATCTGCTTCCATTGGTTATGATTTGAAAGAATTTACCCCCCCCCCCCCGGATGACACCAACTTTATTTGCAAAGAGTTAATTATGCCATGCAAAGAAAACACTGGTATAAATAGTGTAACTCTCAACGGATGGACGACATCTAATGCATGTTTATTGTTCATGCTGGCTCACTTTCACACTGCCTTAAGTGGAAGTGATTTGAACATGGCAGGCTGATTAATAATATCAGTGTCAACATTAAAGGCGCTAAGTACTGTATGTGTTAGATGCTGTGAAAATTCCCATCAAAATAAAGTCAAGAAAACAATATTAAGTGTGAGTTGGGGTTAGGAATCATCAGCACACAACTCTACCAGCACTACAATGTGAGCATAAACTAACCCTATATTTGCATTAGTCATATTTGTGTTCCTGGCATAATACAATCAGTTCCATCATGTCCGTACCTGTGTGTAACACCAGCTCTCTGCCACAGGTCCACTTGACATCTCCCCAGGAGGAGGAGGGGTTGGAACCCGTGACATCGCTGGCTTCGGAGTACCACTCACTCACGTCCTGAAAGCACTAATGGACCCAAGAAAGCAAGTGTCATTATATTTTGCAGAAATCAAAAGCAACAATTTCAGTAATTAAATAGATTCACTCTTTTTAATGGATGACTGAAAAGCTGTGAAATCTGCTAAAATTGTAGTGGAGTTAATTGTCAATGCTACACAGGAAATTGTGCATTAAATGATTATCTTAGCAATCTAACAGGGAAAGTGAAATGCAGTTCTTATAGTTAAAAGAACACACATGGCAATTTTCCACATCATCGTAAGAAATGTGAAAAAAAGTCAGTGGGTGGAATGACAGCACTCACAAGTTCAAATCAATCAATATTGTGTTCCATCTGAAACTTTTAAAAAGGCAATCAAAAAGGAGTCCCACTAAAATGAGACAGACACCTTTTTATAAAAATGTGAAATGAAGGGGAAGAAAAAGGACAGGCAGATAAAACCTGCAATAAACCTCAAGAAGGACGAAAGGTTTATAATATTCATAATCGATTAACAAAAAAAGAGGTTTCCAAGACGGCAGTAGCAATGTGTGCTCTCTATTTGTCTAGTCCAAAACCATAAATATAAACTTTCCTGACGGACATAGAATAGGCTATACTTGGTAGAATGCAGTATTGTTTCTTACTCACAGTAGGAATATCTACCAATTCATTTGGTTTCTTTTTTGTGCAAATATATTCTAAAATATATCTTGAATTTCAAATGGTTGAGGGAAGACCAGGCAGAAAATTGGACTGCTGTCAGTCACTGGCAAAGCTAAATGTGCACGCTCAGTGCAGTTTAAACTCTGATAGGTTTTAATTGGTACGTTAAGCTAGATGGGGCAGTCTACTAATCACAAAAACACTAAAACACCTAAGAGGCATTCCATTACACTTGTGTAATCATTTCACTACTTACATAACCATGTGTTTACGATGCATTGAATATAGTCTCCATTTACAAGTATTAGTTGTGACTGTCCCTGGCTCATTTTGTAAATAAACAAAAATGAGAGAGGGCACAGGAAAGAAGATCATTTTACTAAAAAGACAGTAGAAAAACAAGTCTCATGTCATGCTGTTGACTCACTGCCTAGATGAATTGGACTAACTTGGCCAGCACTTTTCTGCAGAGAATGGTGATCAAAGCAAATTTGACACATTGTTTAAGCCTTATAAGAGTCATTTGTCATGCCTAAACAGGCAAATTTCCAATGACGCACCCGGGATGAGGGTTATGATAGAAATATAGCAAAGCAAAAACCAAAACTGGCATGTTCAAAGAGACACGAGTTTGCGAAAATTGAATCCTATTGAAGTGTTTTGGATTCTCGTTTAACACTACACTACTATTTTGCAAAAAAAAATGAAACCACAGTCTAATGCAGCCATCTTACAGTTATAGTTTTGTTACATTTGTCCAGATGGTTGAAAACTGACAGCTAAAGCCAGTAGGTTATAAATGTATCTTTACTTTAAAGAGAATACTTTTCACAAGAGTCAATTAGCTAGACAGACACATATGTATCCATGGTAGTTTTTCATCTAGCTCTTTGTCAGTCTTCATTTTCTTTCCATTAGTGTCCAGCAAAGTGATTTACAGAAAGTACATATCACAGAAGGATTTCCTTAATGCATAAATATTCCTAATATGAAATTACTGTAGTGTCACCACTGTGGAACGAACTTCTTACCATCTTTTCCCTAAATATGCTTTAAAATATGATTTTTTTATTTTAGTACTTGGCTTGAGGCATAATATATTTCATTTATAATGTGATGTGCTCTAATGACAATATGAGCAAGAACACTAAAGCATATCAAGCATCACATTTAATACATTGGGTACATTAAACTCTCCTATTATTTTTCTATATTAAAACTAAATATTACTGTTATAGTGAGGAAATCAATGAAGTTATGTGCACAGACATTTTCTATAACTGCTCAGTAAAACAAATGTGTGTCATCTTTAGCTGTAACAGTTGAATATGAAGCATGGATGTGGAGGAAAAATGTAATGAATTTAAAACATTTTAATCACCTCTTATCTGGTTGAAATGTACAATGATGGAGTTACTCTAAGTTATCACAGGATCCCTCATGGCCCCATCTCGATGGTTCACTCTGGAAATCAGGAAACACACATTAGGGCCTTGTCATTGGACCTGAACAACAAAACAATCAGGGAGGTGTCTGACAATTAAGTCACAGTTCCCACACATTAATCAGATAACAAGTCACATCTAATAAATGCTTTGAATTACTTAAGTTTCAGTATAACCACACAACTTAGAAACCACGCCAAGATTCAATAATACAAGAGTTATGTGTATCAGATAACAGATTACAAGGACACATAGGTAATGAAAGCCCTTAATACAATGCCATGTTCAATGTTAGCTGAATTATTGATGCTTAATAGTATAACCTTGTGTATGGCTGATTGCTCGGCCCATGAGCCACCCAGCTTTATTAGCCAACTCAACATTCACCTGCAACTTTGTTTGGCTAGCACATTAGCTTGCATTAGTGTTGCTTGCTACCTTGCCTTTACTGCAATAGAAGTGATGCTATCAGAGAGCAATTTAGAGGGTGTACAATGGTTTAAAGTAAAATGAGGGGACCTTTAATGAGCTCCAAGTGTTTCTCTGGATTAGCACTACATGCTAGTCGAGATTTAAGCGGATGTGGCTATACCTGATGCAAAAAATCGAAATCACTAGAAAGCAACAGCCTTGTGTTAGCGTATCATCAGCCAAAGTGTCAACACCAGTGTCCAAACCATCATTCAAATATTATACTTTGCTTATCATTTAGCTAACTCCAGCGTAAACATCGTTAACGTTCCAATATGAACATTATTACTTCTAGCGAATGTGGCATTATAGCGTATTTAGCTAACCGAAGCTAACATTAATGTTCTCAATGCAAGATTAATGATAACTTCACTTTAGCCTTAGACCGCAGACGTTGCTAACACTGACGAGATAACTAGTTAACAATAAATCTGCTCATACAAAACAAGGCAGCCTTACATAAACAGCA
>JAFBJT010109733.1:0-10292 GCA_016785325.1 Chascanopsetta lugubris
GCTCTCAGGGCTCGTAATAACCCGACTAAATGTTTATATTAACGCGGCATATCAGCCTCGCCATCAGAGCAGTCAATGATGAAGGAGGAGGAGGAGGAGGAGGAGGGGGGCACATAATTATACCTGCGATTCCAAATGAACTGTCGTTAGTTTCATACACATACGGACAGAGAGGGGGGAGGGAGGGAGGGAGGGGATGGGAAAGAAAGAGACAGAGAAGCGAAATCTAATTTACCCCTTCAAATCACATTCATAGGCTGGGACTGTCAGGTTCCTCCTGAGAGTCGCAGATGACAGAGGGAAAGAGAGAGGGGAAGAGAGAGGCAGAGACTTAGGAGGCTAAAAAGGTCAAGGGACCTCAGCTTAGAGGAGATAGCCAAATATTATGTTAATATGGACTCCGTTTTACATTCAGAGTTAATCAGCATGGCCGGGAATTAAAGGGGCAGATAATTAATTCCGGAGTAAGGGGTTATCCCGGCCGCCTATTGTCTTGGGCGGGAGAGAGGGAGGGGGGACGGGGAGGCAGGGAGGGAGGGAGGGAGGGAGGATGGAGGATGGAGGAGTCCCTCGGCCTGTGTTGAACATGCGGCGATAAGGGACGAGCCGGGACACGGAGGCGAGCGAGAAGTGACAGAGGAGGGATGATTCAAAGGAGGAAAGTGCAAAAGTATGTCAGATGGAAGTCGCACACAAAGGCGAATCAGAGGAAACGTCTCAGTGTGGGAATGATGTCTGCAAGGGTGAATTATTTATTTTTTTTTTTACCCCATCTTTATTTTACACCTCCTCCCCTCAGCTCTCCGCGTTCTATCAAATAACACGTGTGGCGATGTTAGTGAGGGATGGAGCGGCCGGTTCGGACAGGTTGGCTGACCGGGCCGTGCATCCAAAGGTGTGATAATGGTGTTTGATAAGTGCACTTGATACATATCCTGTCAGCAGTGTTGGGCTCTGCAGGGTAAAGGTGTTGGACTCGGAGCGTCAGTGTCTCCAAAGATAACACAAAGCAATGGATCATAGTCAGACATGAATGTAATTTTCACTCGGAATAACTGAGACTTCCGCTCTGATCCGGTTTGAGCTGACTGAGCACGTGTTTGGACAGATCTGTTCGAGACCCGAAAGTTCAGTTTGTGCTCTACACAATACATCTCAGGGTGCAAGTGTAGAATATAATAATACTATTACTGCGTAATATCCACTAAAGCAGCATTACTTACGATGGTCATCCATTCATCCATCATGCTCACATTTACATGAATAGACTCCAACCACCAAACCCTACATCTTCTTGTTACTATGTAGATGGGAGGTGGTCAAACTGAGCCAACACACAAACCCAAGTACAACAGTGCATTACTGCACATACTCAAATGAAATATTGATAAAGGGAGCCGAGACCTAAACGATCAGAGATGACCTGCAGACCTCCAACATTTCCACAGGTAGTGGACCTTTCTGTGAATGTTAATTTTAAAATCTTTATGATATTTTTCAATGTATTTTTAGACATGTCTGTGTTATTTGTGGTTGCTATAATCAAAGTAAAAAAAACGTGTAAAAAGTGTACAGTTACCACATTTGCAGGTATCTGAGGGGAGGTAAACTAGTTTTGGATATAAAGTGGATACACTGTGGCACTGAATGATCTGTCAACTGTGATTCTGACACACTTCTCAACCATTCATATTAAGTTATCATCTACTATCTCTGTGATGTCACACTACCTTGATTGGACTTGGCAAGTTAAGTTTACATTGTACAATGAGATTCATGAAATCTGAGGTTTGACGTATGGGGTCATCGAGGTCACAATGGTATATTGGTCAGACCCTTGCAGTGCTCTTGCACAGTGCAGTTGCAGATGCAGCGTTTATGCTCTACAGCATGAAAATGTGTTAAATTGTGTAAAACAAATCCATGCACTGATGTAAAAACACATCTTTTTTACCGCAGGGTGTTTTCCTGCAATGAAATGTAGAAAAGTGTTCCACTGCTGAAGGCTCAGTCCGTCTTTATTTCTCTGTCACAAGAAACTAAACCGATTCTGTGAGTGTGTGTGTGTGTGTGTGTGTGTGTGTGTGTGTGTTTGCCTCCATCTTTCCACGCTCATGTATAAACCATAAGGGAGACAGCCTCATTACATTTGACTCCCTCACCTGCCACTGCCGAGGCAATATGACATGCAAACAGACCTACACACACTCACTTCACCCCCCCGTAACACACACACACACACACACACACACACACACACTTTTGTCCAGCACAGCGTGACATAATTTTACAACTGCACACACGCACAGACATACAACTGTACCTCACAACAGTGTGTAATTACATTAATATGCCATCCCAGCCTACACACACACACACACACACACAACACACAAACACAGTACTACACACCCAGCTTAGGTAGACTATGCCCTGTTTACATGGACTAACGTCTGTTAGCAGGTACTTACTTTGAAGTATCGTCCCACCAGGCCTGCAGAGCGAGCTCAGATTATGTTGAGGTTGTCACTAAAGGGTATAAACCCAGGCCTATACACGCTCACTCACACACACACACACACACACACACACACACACACACACACACACACACACACACGCACGCACATACACACACACATTGTATCCATCTCTCTAAGCAGTCTAAACACATCGTCTAGTGGGCCACAGAAGGTGAGCATCACCGTTCTGATTTACATGTGTGACGTGCAGCCGATGCAAAAAGGAGAAAAACAGAAAGATTGCACCAGCTGGTGCCTCTTTCACAACATGAAACATTATGAAACGCTAAAAATGTCATTTCCCCTCCATTGTTGAGGGGCAGGATGAAAACCAAGCAAAGGACAAACACTGGGATGTGAAGAATGAACGAGAGCGAGAGGAGGGATGAAAAGAGGGAAGGTGAAGAATGAAGAAAATGGAAACCAGGCTGTTGATTGAAGAGAAAACAACAAAGATGGCTGCCTTTCATGCAAAGGCTTATCTCCCATTCTGCTCTGTCTCCACCATGGATGTGTTATTAGAAGTGGATGCAGGTCATTTCCAATGACAGCTGCTCATTGCTGCATAGATAGATCATACTTTTTTGAGCGTCAAAAATGGACAAATGGACAATTTTAAAAGGTGCGGTGTGTAAGAATTAGTATGAAAATGTCAGTATGTGATTGTTTTGGAATATTCTTTAGAAAAGACAAAAAAATGACTAAAATCGTACACACTGCACCTTTAAACTGTAAGCAGTTAATAATAAAGTACTTGTTGACCGACACATACGACGCATTCCCGCCATTTGGCATCAATCCTGTGGCTTCAAAGCTGGCCGCACATCCATTACCCATAATACACCCATGGTCTCCGCTCACTTTATTCAAACTTCACCATTAAACACTGTATTTAACACTGTTAATCAATTGACCTCCATTGTGGGCTAATCCCCAACTGTGCCTAATTCATTGAGCTCAAAGTGTCATTCGACTCACAGCTCCGTTTGCTATCTTTTCAATGACACTCGCCCAAATGGGACTAATATGGCCTCAATAGATTCACTTAATTTCCATCTGCTCAATTTGGCGCAGGACGATTATTAATACGCAGGGAGAAGAAATAGACCCTCTCTCTCTGTCTCTCTCGCTCTCATGTGCAAGTTACGGCAAAGTGAGGTCCAACCACTTCTTACCAGTCTGAAGAGGAATTTGAAAAACTATTGATCTGCTCGGCTCAGGTGTGGCACGTTAGTGTCTTGATGAATTTCCGCCAGCGTGTCTCATGGACGCGGCGCTCGGCTGCTTGAACCTGAGCCCAGTTCAATGGTAATGCAATCATCCAAGTTTTACCCCATTTTCTGTCTCTTTCAGCCGACAGACCTGCGTGTACAACTCAGACAGGGGCACAGAGTACTTACACACACACACACACACACACACACACACACACACACACACACACAGGTATCTATATTATATATATAGTATGCGGCCGTAAAGCCTTTGTCTCTCTATCACCCTTCCTTTTCCTGGACCGTCTTATTGGAACATGTTTTTTATCCTGTCACCCATATGTCCACAGGGAGGGGGACGGGTGCAAAGAGAAGAGGAGAGCGAGAGGTAAAGGAAGATGAAGAAGAGGAGATATGGGCCGAGATACGAGCAGGTGGAGAGATAAAGGAGAGAGAGGAGCAATATGCAGTCATGTCGCTGATATCCTATTGTCATTATCATCAGCGGCGGCGGCCGAGGCCACATCTATGAATCTCAGGGACTTCATCTGACTTTATGGCCGCTCCGCCGCCTAATGGGCTTCGTAACAACGCGACACGGGCGCCACATTCACGTGCTCTCGCCCCCTTTTTCCCGGGGAATCACCTCCACCTAATTAAATCTCATCGGGCGCAAATGACGGACAGATAGAACGACGTTGGCTCGGGCGGCGGAAGATCATTTGGAATTATCGCGCCATCGTTAGCGTGATGTCATTAGGACGGCACGTTAGCAGTGTAAACAATATGCAATTTGCCCGCGTGTCGCGTATCTCTTCATGGCGACGAGGCAGCGAGGCAGCGGTTCCGACGACTTGTAGCTTCGCTCGTTGGCCACAACAAAGTTCTGGCCCAAATGTAATTGTCAGGGATTTTTTTGTTGTTGTTGTTATTGAGAAGCGTTATTTTTTTGTACAATTATTCCCATTTCCACCGTCAGATACAAAAGCCATTGGAGGGAGCAGCCTTGCGCGATGGTTATCATAACTCAGAAATGCATTAAAAAATAACTACACTGCAGCTGTCAGAGACAATTGCGCTTACACGCACGCACACGTTCACACATGAGCGAGCACTCAGAGCGCAGCTGCAAATGGGGCGCACACGTTTTCCAACGCACAGACACACACACACACACACACACACACACACACACACACACGGGGGAGGAGAAGGTGTTCCCACAGATAGCGAGTTGATGTTCTTAATCCGAAGCAGACCCCATCTGTCTCCCATTATAAAGACTCTGCCTCAGCCCCAAGAATGTCTACATTTCATAAATATTATCTGGGCCTGGCAAAGCTGGCCGGACAAAAGCCAGAGCCGCCGAGCGTTTTTCTCAGGGCCACATCAGAGCATAATTAGCAATCATAACATCATCCCTACATGCCATACTGCCTTATTTTCTGGAAGCCACTTAATTGCCCTGAGGTAGAAAAAAAGAGAGAGAGAGAGAGAGAGAGAGAGGGAGAGAGAGGAGGAATAAAGAGCAGGAAGCTTTTTCACCCCAGAAAACATAATTAGATAGAAGTAATAACAGCTTAAAAGTGGGTCACGAAAAGCCCAATAAACAAAATCAAAAAAAAAGTTTAATGAAGTTACTGCGGCGGACACGAGCACACGCACCGACGGCCTCGAACGCCCCTCGGGGAAATAAGGTCCGGGGTCAAACACGCTCCATTAACGTCGAGAGCTGGTGACGACACGACGCGCGGAAACAAATGCATGATTCGGCGGGCTTGAAACATCCCATAATACCTGTAGGGGTGAGAGGAAACAGCACATGACGCCCCTGTATGTGTGATGCGAGGCAGGAAGAGAGGAGATGTAAGCTCATTACCCAGACAAGTTGAAGAACCAGAGGAGTCGGGGAGAGGAAAAAGTAAAAGTTAAGCACTTCCTGAAACTTCGCCTCCTTCCTTTCTATCTAAGATCCCCCCCCCCCTTTCCCCTCCCTCCCTGCCATCACCACTAGCACCTGCATCCCCCCCCCCCACTAACCCCACCCTACCTCCCCTTACTCATTCTCTCTCTTCACTCTCTTTGAGTTAAGGAGGGTAAGGTAATCGTAATGAAATGACCCCGCGAGGCACGATGGCAGCCCTCGCCTGATAAGTTATTCCTGACTGGCTTTTAAGCTGCTGTCAAGCAATTTCCCTTGAAACCTCGCTTTGTTTTTAAGGGATGGCGTGTCTGTGTGTGTGTGTGTGTGTGTGTGTGTGTGTGTGTGTGTATCGTGATCATGGTGGTGGAGGAAGAGGAGGAGGAGGAGGAGGAGGAGGAGGAGGGAGGGAGGGGGGATGCTTTGACACCAGTGCTTCACTCCCATGAGGGGTACAGATGACAACCTCAAGGTATAGGTATGAGTGGTATGTGTGTGTATGTGCAAGTGTGTGTGCACACGTGGGCTTGTGTCTATGCGCGGGCTGCAGCAGCAGACGTCTCTCCTAGATGACAATCCCGCTAATTGAAATGACAGATTATTCTAATGTGCAGAAAGTCATTAAAAAACCCAGCCGCCGTTTTTCTTCCCTTATTTTTTTCCTCCTTCTTCTTCTTCCTCATCTTCCTCCTCGTCTTCTTCGCTGTTTCCCCCTCGTCGTTGCTGCCGCCGCCGCGAGTATTTCTGCCTCTGAGCTGCGAGCTGAAGACTCTGCACTTAAAGGAGATGTTAGCTTTCCTCCCTTCAAGCTCATGATCATTATCACCGTCACCTGCCACGCGGCTCACATGCACGCGACACTTTCCCAACTTTCCCGCCAATGAGCGGCGCCGCTAATCGAAAAAAAAGTTTGAGGGGCTGGATGAGAAAAAGGTTTCGGCTTTGACGAGTCACAGTGTCAGCGATCAGCCCTGGTAACCATCACATGTGAGGAAGGATTAGCACAGCTCCAAACCATGGATGCATCATAAGAGCATAAGACGATGAAGGGGGGGAAAGGCCTAGTGGCCTAACAGAGGTACTGCAGAGTAGAAAATTCTCCACTTGTCTATGTTCCACATCTCTTCCTGTAGACGTATAATACGATGCTTGTGCTCCTGCTCTTTAAACCGCACAACATGGAAAGGTAATGCATTTTTGTGCTTCGTGCAGCAGTGAGCAGTTTCCACAGTAAATAGCAGGACTCCGCCTCCGACTCCGCCTCCGCCTCCGACTCCGCCTCCGCCTCCGACTCCGCCTCCGCCTCCGCCTCCGCCTCCGCCCCCGCCTCCGCCTCCGACTCCGCCTCCGTCTCTCTATCCAGTTCTTTTATGTATCTACCCTTCAGATCAGGGGTGTCAAACAAATTTCAGGTCAGGGGCGAAAAAGGTCCAAACTTGATCTCAAGTGGGCCAGATTAGTGAAATCCACATAATCACCTATAAACAACAACAAAGTGTTCCCTTTTTACAAAACCTCACAAATGACTTGAAAAGTCAAATAAGTGCAATTTCAATGTTATTATGACTCAGTCAATCATTTTCACATCTGCATCACAACTGACAGGTACACAAAACATTCGGTGAAGTGTATCTGGAAATGAAGAAAGGATAAAAAAAACAAAACTCATCTGGCGGGCCGGAGCGGACCCTCCGGCGGGACGGCTTTGGCCCACGGGGCCGTATGTTTGACACGCCTGCTCTAAATGCTCGACATAAACAAAGCACTTCCTGTGTTATCTCCCCGAGTAAAACACACCGGCTCTATATTACTGTTTTTATCTGTTCTCCGTGTGTGACAGCGGTGAGGAAAGCCTGGGTCGAGCTAAACGCCAGCCACGAGGGCCAATCTGCGATCGCCGACACCCAACATGTCTGCCGGAACCTTTCGGAAATTAAGGTCAAGCGTCGAAGTGCCCTCATCGCGGCGCCGCGACGACGACTTTATTATTATATTTTGCTTTGCTTTCGAGGCGACGCGACGCGGGTCTGAGAGGAAGCAAAGCGTGTGTGAGGTGGACGCGTGGGGCTGCATGTGATCCCAACCCACAATGCTTAGCGTTGGTAAGCTCTCGGCGGGGGCCCGAGCCGCCGCCGCCGCCGCTCATTTCTGAGTCAGAATCTTGTCACATAAGACACAAGGAGGAAAGTGCAGTGAGAAATCCTCATCCCTCCTCTCTCTCCCTGTCTGAGTCACAATATTTTCCATTTCAAATTCTCACCATTTCACCCCACCCCCACCCCCACCCCCCATCCCCCGTCAGTGAGCGAGCGAGGGAGCGGGCGAGCGAGTGGGCTACATTGATACGGCATCAAGATATCCTAAAACATTCCGCCGGCTCATTCCGTGGAATCTCTCCCAGACTAGCTCGCAACAAATCCAGACAGCTAAAACACCAACAAGGGACACATTTTTCCATTCCTCCCCTCTGTCCCCTCTCCTCCTCCTCCTCCTCCTCCCCCTCTTCCTCACCACTGCTGCCACACACACACGCACACTCCACCTCCTCCTCCACTGACATTCAGTGGAGGTAAATATTTAACAGCGTGCTATTGAGTGCCGTGTGCAGTGCGGCACAGGCCGCGGCTGCGCTGGAGATATGTATATAGACAAGGCTGTTTTATTAAGAGTCGCTGCAGACATATTAAGGTAAAGTATGCCTGACACCTAGGGAGGAAATTGCCAGTATATGACACTATTCCTCAATACTGTGGCAGCTCGCCTCAGTGCAATTTTGCACCAGGCGAGTGACAGAGAATGACATGCAGAGAGGGGAGGGAGGGCGGGCGGGCGAGCGAGCGGGAGATGAAATAGTGAGAAAGTGTGTAGGGGTGATTCAAGATGGAGGGGTGTGTCTTCAATGTGCGTGGCAGGATGTGTGTGTGTAAGTGTGTGTGTGTATGTGTGTAATGCAGGTGGCATACTGGGGTGAAATGCAGGGTTTGTAATTGCCTTACCCCATGTGAAGGATTGGCCTGGAGATAGCGCTGTTTACCTGTGGCCCGCCATGTTTGCTGTTGGTGGGCGTGATGGAGGGAGAGGGGCCGCACTGAATGGGTTATTTGGTGGAGGGTGTGCAGGAGTGTATGGTACACACACACACACACACACACACACACACACACACACACACACACACACGTGTATACATACAGACAGAGTGAAGTCCGTTTCAACATGCATGTGAGGACACGCCCCCCTCGGGGCCATAATCAGGATTATAAAGGATATTGACAACCCTGTCTCCATATAAGCAACGTCTGGGTATTTTAAAACACATTTGACTTCTTTAACTAATTATTTCATGTTTTTGATTCACTGCAACAATTCCCATTTGGGTCCAACGTGTCAAACTTTCATTATCTATCTCCGATACAAATCTGATGCTAAAGTGAAAGAAAATATATATTGAAGAAAGACAGCTCCAGCGCTGAAGAAAGCCCTGGTCTGTTTGCAGCAAACATGCCGAGGTCAGCATTACTGCGTTCAAAATATATAAGAGAAATAAAGTTTGTTTAAATGACCTATTGACAGTTATGCGTCATGAGCGGAGGCTACGAAATGACTCATGTGCCTGGTCTTTAGCGCTGTTTCCATGGGGATTACTTAGTTCATTGCTGTTTCAATACTGTTTTAAATGTTTGAGTATTTACAATAACCCAATGTAAAGTAGTAACAAGTGCAAGCGTATCTTATAAGGTCTCACCTATACGTGTGTGTATACCTTTTTATTATTTGTTTATCACACACACACACACGTACACACTCACACACTTACACATGCATATAAACACACACACACACACACACACACACACACACACTTTTTCTGTGGATATTATAATACAACATATGTATTTGCACGAGTGTGTCTTGGTGTGTTACACATGTTAAATTTGAAATAAAGAAATTAATTAAGATATTATGTGCTCAACATAACACACACGCACACACACGCATGCATGCAAACACACACACACACACACACACGCACATGCACACATGCACACACACACACACACACACACACACACACTGTGGCACAGAGAATCCAAACACTGTAAAAGGCCACTTCCAGGACACAGACACAGAATCATGCGCTCCCCTTTTTCACATCTAGAGGGCACTGTTGCCCACAGTCTGAGCCCCCATTGACAGTCCCAGCTGCTGATGGCCTGTATTTCCCCTTGAAAAGACACCAGCTCACACAATTACATTCTAATTAAAAAGAACAACCTAATTAACCCGCGAAATGTATTCCATAATTCGCTAATATTAACACGATCACGCGTGCGCTTGTAAATGATTGGTGATAAAAGCAAAAGCAGAAATTAATGCCACTTACTAATTAAAATGAGGGAGATAAACACAGACTTATGAAAATGGGGAAAGCGGCGAGAGACTTTATAGTTTTAAGTAGTTTTATGATGAGCGTGTCAAATATGAATTCCAGACATTTTCTTTGAAGACTCCGAAAGCTGCGATTGGGACGAGTGGAGCGTCACAGTGGGCGCTCTGCTCCACGCCAGCTCCCCACATACACACACACACACACACACACACACACACACACACACACACACACACACACACACA
>JAFBJT010109733.1:10342-38088 GCA_016785325.1 Chascanopsetta lugubris
ACACACACACACACACACACACACACACACACACACACACACACACACACACACACACACTCAAGTGCTTGCACTGTGTCTTCAACATGCAGAACAAGAGCCTCCCTGAAAGTGATACACTAGATCAAGTTGTTATCATAAATTCTTCATAATTCAGTAAAACACACACACACACACACACACACACACACAGAGCGAGGCCTTTGTGTTACTAATACACTCCCACTGTCTCCTCTTAGTATTCCGGGGCTCACCGTCATCATCACGGCAGCACTTGACTGCTCCTGACTTGTGATTTGAAAATTGAACCAGAGGACAAAGAGGGCAAAGCGACGATGAGGTTGAGGGAGACGTGAGGAGCCGCTGGAGAAGCGGGGGGGACAGAGTAAGCGCACTTCTGTGGCTCATCATCGCCACCTATTCCCGCCCGGCAGTGTAATATATCTGTCACGAGTGCTCAGCACCATCACAAGGTGGAGTCTTCCACCGATAATGACCCATTTAAAGTAAATAGCTCTGATTGTCGGCATAGTAACCATTATCATAGATACTTGTAAGCATGTGACTACTGAGGTGTCCCTTGAATACTCACTGTTTGGAATACGTGTGTGTGTGTGTGTGTGTGTGTGTGTGTGCAACACAACATTAAGTGATCCAATTGCAACTTTTGACTTACCACTCTTCACTGATGCTCCACCTCTGCTCCTGTGGCAAATCCTTTAGAAACACACATGAAGTTCAGTCATTATGGGGTAAAAAGCTTCGCTTTGAACATGTTATTATTGCGGTGGGTGAAGTACCTTGTGGATTGGGGCCTAAGGATCTTGCTGGTGTGTCCCTGAAATCGTGAGGTCACATGATTGCATCACATGATTAAATGCATGATCTCCCCTAATATCATATAGGAGATAAACATCTACGATACTGAGCGTGTTTATAACCCTGCTGCTGATATTAATGACCACACGTCTCTATTCAACCAGACGTCATTGTTATTGTGTGCAACTTCCATTCAGATCTCTGTGTCAGCATGGTTCTAATCCTATAAATGACTGGATTTGATGTTTCACTGTTGTTTCACTCTGGACCCTTTAACTTCATTTGAGGAACAATGTTGTGCATCACCTTGAGGTTCATTGCCAGCAACACTCGCTATGGGAAACTCGAAATGTTACTAGGAGGAAGAAGTTACATGAATGCAGAAATATTAGAAAGAAAAAAAGAAAGGAGAGAAAATGAGAAAATACTTAATATTCATCAAAGTATCATAAAAAGATAGAATTTCCGTTGAGTTCAATTTAAAATTCAATACACTCTGACTGAAGGAATGCTGACGCATTTATGTTACTTTTATCTTTCTTTTCAATGTGATTCAAGCCTAAGAACTAATTCGAATTAACTGTCTTTTTCCTTTTTAATGTGAATTCTTTGACGTCAGTCTCTCTTTTGTTTCATTTATGCCCAAATGTTGAATAGAAATGAACGTATGTGTTGTGCATTAGTGGTTCCTTATTCAAAAAACCTGGCTGGAGTGATTGAAAACATGAATTATTAAGATGATGTCATGTGAAAGAATGACATAAAACATTTGAAAAAAAAGAATATTATCAAATCTCAAATTCAATAATTGATGCAAGTTATTTAAGCATGTTGTGAGATAACCACATAACATCCATCTTCAATCACGAATAATTAATACATTAGTCATGTTTCAAGTTGGCTTTGAGTCTACTTGTCGAATGAATGGAGGCCACTCAAGTCAATTCCAGTGCAAACCTAACTTCTATACATCTTTTTAAAACACAATCACACATATGGCTTAATACAGATGTACCGTATATGAACACATGTGTTGTGCATTAGCATAATTCCATGCATATTGCATGGCCAAGTGTTGCATCTTTTAGCAGCGGTCACATCCAATCGAGGGACGGCACAAAATGTGGCATTTGTTTTGATAAATTATTCCATTACAACACCACCAGAGAGACGCCCAAACGTGTATTAGCGACGTGTAATGTCCAGGAATTAGCAGGAACGCGATGTGTGGAACGTGAACATCTCCCCCCGCCCTTCATTACAAATGCAATAAATTATGCCCATGCAGCAATTCTGTGATTACTTTTTAATAAAGCAGCAAATTAAAAAAAATCAAGGTTTGAGCATGTGGGTTATGTATGTATGTGGGACACACACACACACACACACACACACACACACAGGGACACACACAGTTTTACACAGGGCCTGAGGCCATCTGTCCACCACAGTGACTCCTCTCCGTGCACTTCCGTCAGTCACAATAGAGCTGTTTTTTTTCTTTCCCCCAAACATGTCACGGGGTCAAACAAATGTCAGGAACTCATTTCATGTGGAGAAAGCGTCTGGTTTGTTTTAGCGTCACAGGTTCCCATGGTGATAATAAACTTGTCTGCAAAACCCTTTGTTCTCCGCAGGCCATGTGATGACAGTGAATAATCGCCAATAACAGCGGACATCAGGAGCCTTGTAGCTCAAACTCACTAATATGTTTATGTTTGCTCGTATCCGACACTCGTGTGCCATTATGGCTGCACTGCATCTTCAAACCGGATTAGCCGCGTTCATCTGTCTTTAATTACAGTGACTCCACGTGAAATTGGAAGTGTTGCACTGCAAGGGGCTGCGTGGAAGAAAGGTTCCCTCTCACACACAGACACACACACACACACACACACACACACATACCATGCACCAGTGTAAACACACATAAAACTCCATGAATCACACTTCCTCCCTACTTCCTAAATACCTCCACCAAGACCAACTTTCTTGTAACGCACAGATCATTTCATCGCTCTGAGATGCAAATCCCAGGTAGCTTCGTTATTAACACGCAAAATGACCAGACTATAACTTTGCATTGCGGCGCATATTCTCTTCATTAATGTTGCTCCGTCAAGCATTCACTCTGCAGCGGCTTCCCGAGGTTTGGATAATGAAGATTTACTGTACGTTATGCAGATAGGGAGCCGCTTCCCCTTCAAAAACAGCCAATATGAACCGGCCTTAACTCATCCCGCGTCTGGACGCACTCGGAAAATTAATGCAATAAAAACACACATACGTCCTTATAAAGGTTAATGAATATAAATATAAACAGCGGGGCGTCTGCATCATTTGGCGAGCGCCGTGAATGGGGCTCAGGTAGTTTGTCTGGCCCGCACCGGAGCGGAGGTAGTTAGGGGCCTGGTGCCGTGCCAAGCCAAACTCCTGGAGCATGCAGAGGGCTAATGCTCTGCCTCTGATGTGTGGCACTGAGAAAACCACAGGAGCGCTGGCGGGGTCCACTAAAACGCCATCGCTCACTCACACCCCGGAAGAGATGGGGAGATGGAGTGCGAGCGAGGCGGGGACGGGGGAGAGAGGTGAGGAGAGAGCTGGAGGAAATAGGTGGTGGAGGTGGAGGAAGGCGTAGGAGGGGGTGGGGTGGGGGTGGGGATGGGGGGAGCGGCTACAGTCGTGGCATTACAACCGCATGATTGAGGGATGGCGGCGAGGTTGTAAAGGCTGGGGGAAAAAAAAAGTGGGGTGGGGGAGGAGGGGGGGGGGTGAAGGCGGGGGGGGGGGGGGGGGGGGGGTGAAGGCAGAAAAATAGAGTGACTGTATCGTCAAGGTGTCTTAATGCATATTCCATTCGTCTTCCCCGCTCCAAGATTTCTCATTCCTTAGCGGCGGGACGGAATCTGATAACTTGTATCAGATGGAAACCAATGGAAGATTCTGGAGGAGATCAAAAGGTGTGGCTGCGGTTTCGATAAGTCCAGCCACCATGGAGACACAGTTCATCTGTCTTAAATGGCTGCTCATTTCTCTTGTCAGATAGGAGGGAGGCTATATATTTATATATATATATATATATTTATATATATATCCTATGCAGAGCTGTGATTAAGACATCCATGCAGGCCAACTCTCGGTGTTTAGTCCCTATGAGTCTCCGAGGGCCTCCGCTCACGTTCCTACACTTCCTATTAAGGGTATTTTGCTCTAAATTAGCCGCTTCGTGCCTCGGCGCTATTATAAAAGTGCACGTTGTTGACACAGTGATAACGCTGTCGTGCAAGCGCTTGACTATTTGGCGTCGGTCCACTGGCATGATCTCATGAAAGCACAGACAGTGCACTGCTGAGGTGTTGCTGCTTTCGAACACAAACGTGGCCAAGGAAAGTTAAAGTTGACTCATTTGTGAAGCGGCTCCGATATCTTCTGATGTGTCGTGGTGAAAAAGTTAAAGAAATTACAGCCCATAATGATACTTTGCCAATATTTATTTACTTGGGCGTTTTTACTTTTAATACTGACGAGATACTACTCACTACTTCATATTTTGTACATCCTATCAACATTCCTAATGTGTCATTTCAAATCCTACTGCATACTTATAAATATGTTCTGTGTGTAAGATCAATGGTACCATTTTACATGGACAAAATCAATGAATAAATAAAAAACAATTGAATTGGACGATGGAGGGAAGTAAAGAAAACCCATGCAAGTATAATGAGAACATGCAAACTCCACAGAGGAAACACCCGGACCTGTGATGTTGCCAATCCTTGCTAACATCCCTGCTGGGAATATCTATGGCACAGCATACCCATAGTTATGGGAATCACAGATAGTATACCCTAAATACTGGGCTGTATTCTGGGCAACTACAAAAACATGGCGGTGCAACATGGCGGCCTCCAAATCAAGGACCCACATCCATCTCTACAATCTGCCAGTGCATCCATTTAGCCAAGGTATCACACACTCGACCTTTGATAAAGGTAGAACCTCTGAGGCGGTTTTACAAAGTGTTTTTGATTTCACCATTTAGGCTCCATTACTTTGTGCAGGGGGGTGGGGGGAAGGGGGGGGGCAGAAGGGCAGAAGACACCACCGCTCTTCCCCCTGCTCTGTATCAGTGCTATAAAGCCCGTGGAGGACAATCCCAGAGGCCTCATCACCACTTTAATGGGGCAAAAATGAGCCTCGCACGTGCAACACAACGCAGCCCTGGAATCTCTCACTGCCGCTGCTGCTGCTGCTGCTGCTGCTGCTGCTGCTGCATGATGTCACCGGCAAACACTCGGCGCGGGGGAACACGCGGCCAAACAGCAAAACAATTTGTTTAATCATAAAGTGCATTTACATAAGGCAACTGCTGCATAAATGAATGCATAATTGAACAGGTTAATGCATAATGTAGTGCTCCCCCGGGACAATAAATAAAGTGCCTTTTGAAAACGTGTGAGACAGAAAAAGATAGACAGTGACACATGCAGGGGGGGGGAGAGAGAGAGAGAGAGAGAGAGAGAGAGAGAGAGAGAGGGGGAGACAGACAGACAGAGAAGGAGAGAGAGAGACAACATTACCCGCCAAGTGTCAGACAAAACATGAAACACGTTCAACGAGACAATGCCAGGGCCACTGAGGTAGAGCGAGGGAGAGGGAGAGGAAGAAAGGAATATAGAGGGAAATAAATAAATAAAAAGGAGAAGTCTCGCTAAGAGGATTTCAGGACATGCTTCGTTTCTCTCCATAATCTGTCTATTAGCACCAAAGTATTTCCAGCTCTCATAACCATGACAGGGACACTATTAGTGACAAGCTCACACACCAATACAACTTAACTCTGCCTCCCGGGAATTCATCCCTCACTCTCTGTTTGTCCCTGATCCTCATTTTCTTTCCTCTCTCATCTCTTCTGTCTCCCTATACCTTTTTTATTTATTTATTTTTTTTGCCAAAGTCTGTTTCTTCTCTCTTGCCGAGACACAGTTTGTGTTGCTAAATCTTATTAAGTGTTGAATTTCTAACCAAGGACTGAGAAGGACGCCATCAGTGGGAAAACGGGACTTTAAGGGTGATACATAAAAATGGATGATGTGTTTCTACCATAGACTGTCTGTGGAGATGAACGTAGCGTCCGTGACATCACCCAACAGATTCGGTTCAGTCGTTGCCGTCTTGCAGATGCCTCACTCCACAGAATGTGCAAGGTCGGCCCAGATGTCACTCAAGAGGCCACGCCCCTTAATTATGCACAATCTTAAGCCTCAGTAGAATAATAGTCTGCAAATTAGAAAAAAACATTCACCCCCCTACAGTTGTCACAAGACACCAAAACCGTAGTTTGTACCAGACTTTAAACATGGTTCATTCACCTCTAAAGTCTATGGGGACTTTTGGAGCCAGCCTCAAGTGGCCACCCTGTGTACTGCAATCCTTTTTACTTCCATATTGACCTCATCTCTTGGTCAAAAGGTCCCAAAATAACAACCTGAAGATGGGGGGGGGGGTGTCCCTGCTTGTGCTTGTGCATTTGGTCCAATCGCGGCCTTGTCGAGCCATATCTGTAACTCTGCATGTGAACCCGTGATTGGTGGAACACATTTGCAGCTGCTATTGTGCAGAGTGCGCTATATCCACTACATGTCGTCATCATAGCTGTACAAAGGGAAATAGCAGGGACACGCCGTCCATTTTTCCAATCATCCACTGCTCCGTTAGAGAGTCCTCTTGTGGCTCCGACACAAAGTGACAGTTAAAACAACACATGGAAGTAAGTAAGTAACGTGTCTAGGGATTATTGTGGATATATGTAACCCCTTGTACCCGCAGCATGTTCCAGTCAAGGGACGACGCTGGTTTGTTGATGAAAGTTTCTCTGTAAATGACGTTGGACTGTGATGATCAGACTCTGAGCTGATTATCGGAGATGCCGTGGCTGAGAGGGAATCACAGTCGGCCTCCACATCCTTTAAACCCCCCCGTGAGTTCGACAAGGAAGAAAAATAAATCAAGAAATAGAACAAAATAAAGCTGCTGTTTTCATTAAAGCCGCTGTTAAAGTGTATCTCAGGATATACTCAGGTACCTGTCAGCGTCTGTTTCCATCGCAGCCGTCCACATCGCAAACATGGCGTGTGTGTACATGGCTGTCAGGTGAGATTGGAGCATTGACGCTGTGATGTGTCACACCTGATTACGGATACACGCCTCCTCTCACTCTCTCTCTCCCTCTCTCTCTCTCACTCTCTCTCTCTCTCCCTCTCTCTCTCTCACTCTCTCTCTCTCTCTCGCCCCCTCTCTCTCTCTCTCTGCAGCAAATCACTCTCTCTCTCTCTCTCTCTCTCTCCAGAACCCGCTCGGCAAATATGTGTGGCGCCACACGCACACCGGCGCGGGCGCGTGATGGCAGCGCGTCAGCCCGGGGTTTTGGCGGCTGATGACAGCGCGGCGACCTCTGATGACGCCCTCCATTTTGTCAGCGGCGACTGCCGCAGATTACCCCCAGCGCCATCTTCTTCTTTACTCTGTATGCTAATGAAACACAGAGAGAGAGGGGGGGTAATGAGAAAAGAGTGACAGATAAAGGGAGAGACAGAGAGAGAAACAGAAGGCGCAAGGGAGGAGTGTAAGAGGGAGAGAACACATGTGAGGGACAAGTGTTTGAGTGTGTGTGACAGAGAGGGAGAGAGAGAGAACCAAAAACAATGGGGGAGAGATGGAACATCAGTGAACCGAGAGAAAGAGAGAGAGAGAGAGAGAGGGGGATGAGAAAGGAATACAGTGGGTGAGGAGGGGAGGGGGGGAAGGGGAGGAAAGGGGGAGACTAATGAAGGTCATCAGCAGCCACATTGAGGCTACCTTGGTTAGAAATTTAGTGAGAGAGGTAGGATTGGGAAACATTGGGGCGGTTCTGATGAATATGATGATGATGATGATGTGTGTGTGTGTGTGTGAGTGTGTGTGTGTGTGTGTGTGTGTGTGTGTGTGACAGTAATGAATTCAGGGTGTGGAATAGAAAAGGGAAATAGGTCTCGGAGTGTGTTGAATTTCAAACACCAAACGGTCACTGCTGTGCCACTGATCGCTCTGGTGTGTGTGTGTGTGTGTGTGTGTGTGTGTGTGTGTGTGTGTGTGTGAGTCCAGGTATAGTGAGTGAGTCAGAGACACAGTACGGCCTGTTGTAATTTTCATGAAAACTAACAGAGCTGTCCCGAGACGTCATTAGCTAAAAGGCAAATTTCATTATTCCACTAATACGGAACATGACGACTCTTTTTCATATGCACCCCTCGCAACCCCCCCTCCCCCACTTCCTCCCCTCCCCTTTTCCGCTGCTTCCGTACCCACCACTGCTTTTTGTGTCTATTTACCCCCCGCCCCCTCTGTCTCCCCTGCACCCCCATTCAGAGGATCACCTTATTCGGAGCAGCTTTCCCTTTCAAGGTTGAAGAAAATGGTTGTGCGTGTGTGTGTGTGTGTGTGTGTGTGTGTGTGTGTGTGTGTGTGTGTGTGTGTGTGAATGAGACACGGGAAAAGTGAGAGTGATTTTCATTCCTAGTCCCACTGAAGGAGGTGAAGGTGACTCATCTTCGGCCTGCAAACGTGCACAGCTACACACACACACACACACACACACACATACACACACACCTACACCTCCACACCTCCACACCTCCACACACACATACACACACACACACACACACACACACACACACACACACCCTCCCTCCATACCTTTGATGTGTATTTGAGTCAATGGCTAATCAGGTAGCATCAGGCCTAGTCCTCATTTCCCCTTCACACTGGCCCCATTAGGGAGCAGGCTTTCTGGAGCAGGCCGATAAGGACAATATGCTTTTCTTTGCCACTCTCTCTTCCACACACTCCCCAAATCTCTCGCTCTCCCTCTTTCTTTCTCCCATTCCCCTCCTCCATTCAGCCCCTCTCCACCCAGATCTGCAGCGTCTCCGCCTCATTCCTCCATCTCAACACCTTTCCCTAAATGTCCCATCACTCCTCTCTCTCCTCCTGTCTCCATCTTTAACCTCTCCATTCTAAATCACACACCTTCTTTCTCTCGCTTTCACTCTGCATCCGTCCATCACTCAGCCACCCCCCCACCCCATCCCCCCACCACCACCGCCGCCACCTTCACTTGATTTCCAAACTTATTCCCTACCTACGCTCTTTCCCTCTCTTCCCTCGTTTGCTGAATCCTCTCTCTTTCCCTGTAGTCCTCCTCCACTCCTCCATTACAGCCTTTTCCTCTCCTCTCCCTCAAATTGTCTTGTAATCTCCTCTTCCCTCTGGGTTTCCTACTTTTTTTTTTTTTACTGTACCATTTCTCCTCACTTCCTCTTCACCTGCAGCTTCACTCCTTCAGGGAACACAACAGCTCTCTTTTGAGGAATGGGCCTGGTGGTCACCTTACTCATTAGGGGATGGAGGCACAGATATCTATCTTCTACCAGGCCTTAGAACACTCTATCATACTTACAATGGATGGTTGCGCCTTTTTACTTCTGACCTGAAATTTACCAGAAACAAGACACCACTGTATATAAATGTATAAGAGGTGGTCATGTATTATTTTTGTGTCCATCGCCCTTATTCGACTGATCAACCTGATAATCAAAGTGTTTAAATATATTACAATATTGAATATATTGACCAGACACGGAAGTAATCTTTCATTTAAACTTGCGTGGCCATTGATCATGTCCATTAACAACCTAAATGAATTGGATTGGCAATTTATAGAGAGAAGACATGAAGGACAGTGAATTCCTGTGCTCATATAATATAGTGATACATTTTCAAATGTGTATATCTGTTATTTATATCATTAAACTACATTATTTATCATAATTTCTATTAAGGTTAAGGGGAAGCTAAAAGTGCATTTGCAGAAGAATATGGCAAGCATGGGTCAGCTTCCATAAAGCCAAAGCATCTAGATCGCCCCCTGCTGGCTCATGCAAATACACATCCTATACCCCCTCCATGTTAGTGGAGGGGAGATAGGATATGGACCCTGTTCATTTTTGGATCGTTGTGACCGAACATATTCAATGAGGTGAAATGGTGCTGACGTGAGATGGACTCACCATTGGTCAACTGTGTGAGACACAATGTCGTCTCCTGATCGTTGGCATCAAATGACATCATCGAGTCCAGATGGTAGTTTCTAAACGGAGAAAGGAAATTACAATACATCAGTCATATAAACATACAAAATCATACATCTCTCAAACAAGGTACTTACTATTCAAATACTCGTAGCTGTTGCTTGATGCCTCAAATTCAGATTGAAGATCTTACATTTCCCTTGTACACGTGAACTTGTGCTATTTGGCCAAACCTCCAAACCCGTGCACAGTATGTGCATAGTATCCCACATTATAATATTTCATCTTACTGCACACAAGCTGTGTTCATCTATCATCCTGTAAGTACTTCTGGGTATTTCAGTCCCTGGTTTTAATCTGTCCCTCCCTCTCTCCCCCATGAATCTCCCCATTGTCTTCCACCAGCTCGCTAACCTTTACATACTTCTCCATTGTTTTGCATTTCCCCATGTTGATTCATGTTGCATATGTGTCCAATCTGTGGAGCCGACCGGGCCAACCAGAATGACTAAAACATGCAGCGTCTGCACCGCCGCTTCATCAAGTGCACCACTCAACATGGAAACCGTGCGTGTAAAGTTAGTGAATTGGTCACAAGATAAAAAGAAAATCATTAGTCTGCCTCTCGAGAGGATCGGTCGACCTAATTCAGAGGCACCGTGTTCTCATCTGCAGCTAATCAGACGACAGTGGAAGGTAAACACATACAACAAACGACTGCTACTACTTACTGTACCTCCATCCACTGACTGACACTGAACTAGAGTTCTACGGCTGCCAATGAGAAAATAATGTACAATAAATATATATATCCGAGTCAAATCCACCTGCACCAGCAGAGCATCAGCAGTTTGCTGTACGGTATCTGTACAGTATCTGTGCAGTCTATAAAAAGAACCCACATGACAGAAACCCACCTTTAAAACAGAGAGAGAGTGACACATGCAGTGAATAACCATCTCCAGCTTCTTTCTGTGTTTTCGAGTGACCTCACTTTTTAAAGGAGACAGCTTCCCTGTCAGTTCGGTTTCACTCTCACCCTCTCGCGCTGTTCTGTCGTTTTTCTGTCTGCGCTGCCACACAACTGCTTCCTCCACTGGAAGCGATATTATTCCAACAGTGGTTTAATGCTGGTCACAGCTAAAGCGCTTTGGTTTTCACACAATACGAGGGGGTTTCCAGGTCTTGTGTGGGCGGATTGCTGTGGGTTGATATTACACACACGATTGTACTAAAAACCCTTACATTACCCTTACTATCATATAACTCCACCAAACATCTTAGTCTCCCTTATCTTCCCTTCCTCCCACCTTTGAACCTGACCTATACCCCTCCTAGTTCCAATGGCAACCAACCCACCTTTTCACCTACATATCTGCCCCTCTCTTCCCATATACCTTCCTCCAGTAGCTCCTTTCCTTAACTTCCCACCTTTGTACCTGACCTACCTACCTTTCCTCCTCATACCTACCTATCCCATACATTCCCATATACCCACCTGTACCAACACCTACTTACCTATACCTGCCTACCAACCTGTAAAACCTACGACAGATCTGAATGAAACATGTTAGGAGTGCACACCATGGGGAGAGGCAATGAGTCATTCATTTGTGTTGCCTGTGCAAATCAGATAATAAAAGTTGATTTGGTATTTCACTCGAATGTTGCAAGATGTGTTTTCCAATACTTCTCAGTCATTTGTCAGAATTCAATTTTATACCAGTCCAAATCAAATGCATCTTAATGTGGGTCCACATGGAGACTGCTAGATCTTGGCAGAGGCGCCTATACTCTACCGAGTGGTGCATTCCTCACTTACCTCCATTGTGCCAAAATATCTATAAAAAACACATTTATGATTCCAGATGTCATTTATTCTTAACGTACAGAAATAGAAATCTTCTTACTCCTCTCATCTCCTGCACTCTGCCACTTCGAGTCACTTTAAACAAGTCAATGGCTGACACCTTTTTGTGGCAGAGCTGCTCATGACATTGGCAAGCAGATGTGCGTTTTGTAATCATTATGGGCGACCACACAGAGACCTACAGAGGAGGCCAGAGTGTGGCTGATAACACACACACACACACACACACACACGCACACACACGCACGCACACACACACGGAAACACATGGGCACATGGGCACAAGCACCCCCGTCATTTGTATGTGGAAATGAGGATCAAATAGCGCCTTGTAAACACTTTAATGAGCGCCATGATGATTAACAGCTCCTCCCATCTCTCTCTCACTGTGTCTCTGGTGGTTGAGGACCCACACCGTTCAAAAACAACAACAGCCAGACGCTAATTTAGGATCGGAGAATACTGACTTGCAATATTTTGCTGGTTTACCACACGTTTCCAGGGGACCACACATACAGCAGCACAGTACCACACACACACACACACACACACACACACATACACACACACACCACACACACACACACACACACACACACACACACACACACACACACACACACACACACACACACACACACACACACTCATTTGATGAAATTAGGTTAGGGAGGGAGCCTGTTCTGTTCTGTGAGAGAAAGCGGTGTGGAAATTAAGAGCCGGTATGTGCTGGTGTGTGTGTGTGTGTGTGTGTGTGTGTGAGAGAGAGAGACAGAGAGAGAGAGAGAGGCTGACTAATCCCTCCACAGAGCTGAAACGAGTTAAAAACACATCAAAGGGAAGCTTAACCTCTGTGAAACCTCACTGGGTTTTCAAGAACAACAAATGATCATTCTCCTCATTGTTTCCAGGGGGACTTTTTTCACCGCTGCGCTGCTGACTTTTCTCCCCAGTCCTGGGAGTTTTCTAAAAAAAAAAAGGAATCCTATGGTTTCATTTTTAATGACTGCGCCGTTTGTGTGTGTGTTTGCAAAAGGATATAAACGTGTGCGGATGTGAGTGGGTGCGCGCACATGAAAGGAGGGTATTTCTGAGTGTGACACGGCAGATGAGGGAAGCTAACAAGGACGCGCAGGTCTGTGGGAAATCATTAAAATGTACAACAGCCAAAACACCTACGTATATGTGTGCACACGCAGGCAGCGAGCTGCTTTAACAAAAAGAGGACAGGTGGGACGGCGAGCCGAGGGGGTCGGCTGTGGTCTGAGACCTTCTCCCCATACACACATCTCATTATGAGAGTCTAACAGCGCTCGGTTTGGTTTCGGTTCAGACATTTGCACGCTTCTGTTCCTCACCTTTCTTTGTATAAATGAGAACAGCTCATGTTCAAGTACCGCGCACCTGTGTGGAGTGTGTGTGTGTGTGTGTGTGTGTGTGTGTGTGTGCTGTCATACCTGCCTCAAACCATGTTTACCTCCATCTGTCCATTACATCATCCATAATGAAACCACATCAAAGACACTGGAACACAAAAAGTGGGTTATTAGTTGCAGCTTGACTGAATATAAAGGTAAAGTCTGTGGGGTCCTGAAAGGGATTGGGAGAGATATTTACTCGCGGCAGAATGATGGACGTTTACAGGATGCTAAGACACAAGTCTGGGTTTGGCCTGGACGGCACATGTGCAGCCTGTGGCTGAAGGGGTTCAATATTTTGGCGGAATTCTAGAAATCATGGTGCAATATTTGAATAACTTGCACTTGGTCTGCTCATGCTACAGTGTCTAAAATCTCACTTGCAACTTCAAATATAGAAAATGCAATACATATGTGTATATATATATATATATATATATATATATATATATATATACACCTTGAACCATCCCATGCACAAATAAAACAATAAGATAATGGAGAAAAATTCAGCGTACTATACCTTTAAGTGGACTGTTAGGCCTTGGAGAATGTATGTGATCCACTGAGTGCCATTACATTTGTTTATGTCAGTGTTGTTACCTGTGTCAACACCTTGGGGAACGTCAGCATAATTCCATTAATCATGCAATGCTAACAGGTAGCATTGTTAGCATGTGGTTACAAGCTGTGACCGGCAGGAATAAAATACTATTGACAGACGGGAAAAAAGTGACTATAGATGTGGTATCTGTTTTTAATTTTTCCGTCAAGGCGACGCAGTGTCCTAAATAATACGATAGAAATAAATAAATACAAAATAAAAATCATAAAACAAAATGTCCAATGATGAAACATCCAATCTACACAATCACACAGTCACCCACAGGCAGGGAGACAGAAGCACACAGACATGTAATGTGCTGGTACACGAAGACACTGAGCCACGTTCACCACAGTGTGTGTGTGTGTGTGTGTGTGTGTGTGTGGGTGTGGGACACGTGGCGAGCAGCTGCGGCACAATCAGACAGCGTTACAGCCGCTCTCATTGCCATGTGAGGTATGTCTGTGGGTCGTGACGATGAGCTGTCACTCATCCGTCTCCAGTGGACGACACATTCATCAGAGGATTAGTGCTTTTTCTCATTCGAGTTCCTCAGAACTGTTTAGTGCAGACATTTTAGGGCTAAGCGCGTTAAGTTTAGTCGCATATCATTATAAAATATAAATAAAAATCACTATAAATATTCTAAGATGCCACCGCTTGGAGCATTATTTGATATCTAGAATATGATCAATGGGGGAGGGGGGGGGTTGATGGTAAAAACTGTCAAAATGTCGATTTAAAAATGTTTTTTCATGGAGAGTGAATCTCTTCAAGGCGCAGCAGCGGTGGAGCCATGTTTTCACTTCACATTGGACCATTTGTGTAAATTCCATCATCTGCCGGATCCGGAGCCGCCCTCGGGCGAAGAGCACCCGGGGACTTGACTTTGACCTGCAGGACATTAACCTCATACTCAACACGCTCCCCGGTGAGGAGGTGGAGGTCAAGAAGTCGTGACAGGTCAAAGTCTTCAGGGGGCTTCATTTGGTCAGATCCCTGCTCGTCCTCCCCGACCCGGCGTCTCCCAGGGAGGCGGAGCCATTCGCAGCCTGCTTCGCTCCGGAGGACGCAGCCCGGGACTCACCTGGTTCCGGAAGCCCGCCTCGGCTCGCCGCGGTTCGGGTTGGAACGTGGGGGAGACCCCGGGGTGATGGAGGGGGTGGAGGTGGGCGGGCGGCGGGGGGAGAGGGGAGGAGGCGGGTGGGAGGAGGGGGCGGGGGCTGCGCTCGTCTGCGCAGGGACCTCTCCTCCTCCAGCTGCCTGCGCAAGCGCTCGTTCTCCCCGCTGAGAGCGTGTAACTGCAGGGAGAGAGACATGTGCGAAAAGAAGAAGAAGAAGACATGTTTAAAAAAACACACACACACACACAGAAAAAACACATTGCCTTCATGTGTGACCGCGAAACAGACCAGAGAGGGGAGACAACCTCCAGGGGGCGACGTCCCGCAGGAGCGGGAACATCACACTTGTTTCGTTAAATCAAGGGAAAAAAACTGCCAAAACTTAATTTGATGTTGCCAATAAAAATTAAGCACTTAAAGAGTCAACCGCTATCCTGTTGATGAAGTGGCTGGCATCCCATTATGTGCTTAATTCATCTTTCACAGTCGCTTTCATGCCCGTTGAAACAGAAATACAAATGGGAAAAAATGAAAAGGGGGGCGGTGAGGGGGATTCCCCCCCCCCCCCTTTTCCTTTTTACGGGGGAGGGTGGAGTCCCCTTTTCCTTTTTACGGGCGAGTATTGAGTTCACAGTTTGAGACGCGGCGAGCGGCGGAGTCATGCGACGGTGTAAATTTGGACATGAAAACAACCAATTTGAGCGATCATTAGAGTTCTATTTGACACAAAATCATCCGTGACACAAAACAAATCGCACAATCGTCAGAACACGATTGGCCTCCCTGAAACACAATTACCGACGAGCTAGATTGAGGCTGTTTCATGTTGTTGCGAGGACCGCTGGGAGGGAGAGCGACTCAGAAAGTGGCTTTAAATGTATTTGTGGTAATCGGAGGTAATTGTATGCAAAATGTGCCAGTCTAAGAATTGTAATAAGTTAAGATGAAAGTGGCGTAAAAAGATTTAAGATAATATATTTTTAGTTACGGGGACGAGCCGAATAGGAACTTAAAGGATGAGGAGATAAAGAGACATGTTGGGTAATGACAGTTGCACTCATCCACATCTGTTTTTTAGTGTGTGCGTGTGTGTGTGAGAGAGAGAGCGAGAGAGAGAGAGTGAGAATAAAGAAAAAAGGAAACACAAACGGAGATGAGACAGACACATTTCCGCACTATTCCACTGACATTACCCTTCCAGACATCACGAACACACACACACACACACACACACACGCACACACACACACACATGCGCATGGACACTCAATAAATCTGAGCAACGTATTACATGTGATGACTAGAAATAGCGGTCGTCCAAGACGTAACCCTTGTGAAGTCGCTGACATGCTTGAAGACTCTTGTAAGATCCTTAAAGGTACAGTCTGTAGGATTTAGTGAGACCTGGTGGTGGAGTTTCATGTTGCAGCTGAATAACCCACATAACCGGACACTCCAAAAAATTAAATAAATATCAAATCAATGAATATGGTTACAATGTATTTCATTTCAGAAAAGGGAATGGTTTTGCCAGAACCTTTTCTCTCTGGACCTTCAATGATGCAACGGTAGAAAAAGTAGAAAGCGAGTCCACGACTTGTCCGTCATGACCTCCGTGTCACACCTGCAGCGGCTCGCGAGGTGGAACTCATTACTGCCTCAATCGTCTGTTTTATTTTCTGCTTTGTGGATCTCGGCGTGACAGCGTGAACCACAGACGGCATTGGCCGACACTATAAAGAAATTAGCAGCTGGCCCCGTGCTAATCAGGCCTCGAAAGAATCTCAATATTTTCGTCCTCTGATCGTCATCTCTGAGCCGCTCGACGGAAAATTCACTTAATTCGCATTTAATTTCGTGTGACATTTCAAAAGTTCGCATGAAATCCGGCTGACAGTTGGAAGGAGGGGGGCAATCGAGCTTGTGTGTGAAAGAGAGAGAAAATGTGAGTGTGTGTGTGTGTGTTGTGCAGACAGTGTGAACATGTGCCTGTGGGTGAATGGAGAGAGAGAGAAACAGTGGGATCCCAGTGAGTAAATGAGATTAATTTAAAGCAGAGACCTGGTTTATAACTTGGTGGCGTTTGCATGGATACCCATAAGCATGCGTGTGTGTGCGTGTGTGTGTGTGTGTGTGTGTTGTGTGTGCGCAGCCCTGTGAAAATGAACTGTCTACACCCTTCTCTCCCTCTCTGCCTGTACATTTGTGTGTGTGTCCACGTCGGATCGATGAGTGTAATGATTCACACTAGAGATTAAGAGGTGCTATTACACACCTGACCTGTTAAACAACACCTTCCTCTCTCTCGCTCCGACGCGTCTCCTCCACACCTCCAACGCCCGGCCGCCCGCCCGGCGCCACGCCGCACACAAACTCCAACCACGCCGCTTTCCGTCGCATGCGTCAATCAGCGCCGCCATTTCCTGCAAACTAACAAACTAAGTGGGGTGAGCCGTCTCCCCCAGGCCCCGGAGTTTTTGGAAGGGAGCACTTTTTTTTAAAATTCCGTCTCTCCTTTGGTGATTTGTTGACTCGTGTGAAGTTCAACGCGGTCTTAAAAAAAATGTCAGCGCTTCCTCAGAATAATTCCTCTGAGTTTTTTTCTCCCCACCACGTTGTTTTATCACAGCGGGCCGTTTCCCGACGCTGTCACGGAGAGATCAGCGCGCCCGTATTGATATACATCCCTCCCTCACTTTCATGAAAGGGAAATCATTTACCGGGTGGAAAGGAACGTCACTGCTTTTCTCCCGATACAGTTTGTCCCCCGCCCCCCCTCCTCTTCACCCCACCCAGCTGCCGACTTTTCACTTTTATCGTAGGAAGAGGAAATGGATGTCTCTGCGCGCCGGTGTGTAAAGTGCGCGTGTGCGTTTGAACTTGGACGCATGAAAGCTTCCTCTTCTGTGCGAGCTCAACAGCATGTGGGCCAGTGTGCAGGTGTGTGTTTCAATCTGTTGAGTAAAAGGACTGTCAGGCCCTGCGGTCTGTATGTGTGTGTGTGTGTGTGTGTGTGTGTGTGTGTGTGTTGTGTGTGTGTGTGTGTCTTACTTGTTGATTTAGCATTCCGATGGCCTCCAGGTTGCTCTGCAGCCTGGTCTGCATTTGCCGGATTGTGCCGAGGTTTCGAGCCACACAGCTCTGATTCTCCACACTGAAACACAATATCCACACGTGTTCACATAAACATATATCAGGAGCCACTTTGACATGTTTATATCTTTGTACCTGCAGCACTGCAGGCCAAAACAATCACATACACAGGCTTTGTAAACTTTCAAATCCCAGTATTTTTTCCTTTGTCTGGGAAAACGGGTCCAATCAAATGTTGAAAATCTGGGGCACGGAGAGAGGACGGCGTCTTCATTATAAACGTCTTCATTTGGACTTATTACTAAACTCAAAGATGGGCGAGCAAATGGCTTCTAGAAATCATTAAAGTACATTTAAAAAGCGCTTGTCTGGCAAAAAAAACAACAACAAAAAAAAACAAATCCCAAACAGAACACACGGAGGATGCAGCCACAGAACATTAAGAGTAGAAGAAGCCATTTAAGATTTGAACTGTTTATTAAAAACGTTTGAGAAATGACAAACAAATGTTGGGTCCGCTATCGTCAGAGCCCGGCCCGACTAAGGAAGGACTATTAAATTAACGACGATGGATAATGGCGCTCTGCGCGGGGCTGAGGAGCTCGCTGCCCCCGCTTTACGCTCTTTCTTTCATGCCCCACTGAACCTGTCCAGTTAGCGTTCCACGGCAAAAAACCCTTCTAAATACTTTATTGAAGACTTCTTAGCCCATTAAAGTGGCGCTGTACCTCTCCCATGTTAATTTTTTCTCCGAGAATGAAAAAAAAGGGGGAAAAAAGCAGGATGGAATTTTCTGTCAGGACAAACAGAGATGGAGAGGGGCTCCCATTTTGCTTGAGTTGAGGGCTCATCTAAAAAATACATCATTGTTCTTGTGGGTGAGCACACACATGCACACACGCGCTCACACACACACACGCACACACACACACACGCACACATACACACACACACGCAATACACAAACTTTGAACCCCTATTAGCTCCAACTTAAAAGATTTAAGATCCAAACTGACTAAGCTAACGAGCTAATTTGAAAAGTTTGATGAGATCTATGAGGGAAACAGTTCAGACGCTGTTTATGTTTAACTGTCCCTGGTAAACAATGACAGAGAAACAATAACAACAAGGTTAACAATGCAACTAATCTAATCTGCAGAGATGGACCAATTACAGTGTATTCATATACTCTGATGTACTACACTAAGTCCTACTGGCGAGGGACCTAGAGAGGATGATCGATTGTAACTACAAGACATAAGGGATGATCGCATTATGCAAAGACAATTAAAAAGGAATAAACAAAACAAAAACAAAGTCCTGGCAGTTGTAAACAGCACAATGTCCCATATGGTGACATTCAGTGGAACTTGGAAGAACTTCCTCAATGATCATGTTTGGCAACATTCTAATTTCAAAAATAAATAAATACATTGAGGGCTAAGAGTCCAAGTTATGATGTGGTAGGAGTTTCTACTAGTTTGCTCAAAGTTACATCTCCTCAAGAAACTATACTGATAATCAACATTTAGCATTATTGTTCTTATTATTGTTATTTTTCTTCGATTTGAATAGTAAGATAAAAGATAAAGATAAAGGCGACGGTTTTGTATAATGACTAATTAATTAATCAGCTAATATATTTCTCTATGTATCCATCTATCCATCTATCTTTTTTCTGTTTATATCCTGCAAGGTTGAGTGAATTCAAAGTAAAGCCTTTTATAATGAGTTTTATCAGTTTCACACGACAGTATTAAGATGATCAAATACAACAATGTAATATAATGCCGCTTTCTATTTTTGGTTGGAAGGCACAAACAGTAAAAACAAGATTCACACGAGAGAGAAAAAATCATGTACAAGGCAGAATGTGATTCACTGTCTATTAACCAGTTCCCTCGCTTCGCTTGGCCGGCGTGAGCATTTTTAAAGGAAAGCTCATTTCCTGCAGATGACATTCATAAACGGGGCATAATTGCCGCTGACCGTTGCCGATGGTTTAATTTCACACCATCACCGCCGCACAAAGAACCGTAATGAGGAGAAATGCGGGGAGATTCCTTTGATGTTTTTTTATTTTTTATTTTTTCATTTTTGAGGAAAATTGCGAAATTGTGACTTTCTCAGGATAAAATCACGGAGGCACGAGAGCAGACTCCATCAAATCCGCGAGCTCCGCGTCGCTCGCAGATTCTTCCCATGATTTAAACCGGCTCCTCGGCGGTAATGTGGTCTTCAGCAGATCATGAAACATCGCCGCCGCTGAGACAACTGTGCGAGATTTATGCGCCTGATGTGAGGGAGTCAGGGATGCGCCGGGCGCCCTGGCATGACGCCTGTGTAAACATGTGTTCCCGTGTTTACACGCAAACACGCTCGTGTGTAATTAGCGGCCTAACCCAATCAGCGCGTGTATAATTACAGTCATTAGTGTCGGAGCCGAGCCGCCGTGCTCTCGCAACGAGGCCATAAACATGGCCCCTCTCCCGCTCCAATCGCGGGGCTCATCTTTCTTATTTACTGCTTTCATATTGCTGTAAATTTTATGCACGGCTCGACTCGGCTCCGCCACACGCCGGCTCCTTCTTATCTGCTCCCGCCGCCGCTCTGTCACTTTAGTGCTCCGTGTTTGTACAAATCCTCAGCTGTGATCTCCGGGTTAGTTAGTGGTGTGACTGATGAAGCCTGATGCTTTATGAGCGCCACCCCACCTCCCCCCTCCCCACCCCCCCTCCCCCACACCCACCCCCCCCCCCCCCCTCCCTCCCTCCCGACGGCTTGTGTCAAACAGTCACCGAGTCAACGCTGCCGGCATCCGTCTCTCTGCGCTCTCTGTACTGCTACTGTTTTCATGTTTCCCGACACACTGAGGTGGAATCGGAACACATGGCTTCATTATTTCGGGTTTAATCACCGATAGGATATTCAGATTTCCCCCGCGTTGTGTTACGATCGTTGGAATAAGCTGACCTAATGCTCGAGGTCATGGGTTCAGTGCCCTGTCTTCCCGTCCACCCTCGGTTGTGGTGTGTTGCATCGCATTCCGTGCCCGCTACATCAACATCTCACATCAAAACAGAGAGACACACACTCTCTACTCCTCCACTTCTTCCCTCCAACTCATCAATTCCAAGCTAGACGGGCTCCCCCTAGTGTCCCGGCATTAGTAAGTGCAGGACAATAAACCAAGATCTCCGACATCGTGCTGCAATTTTTACACTTTGTGAAATCGCGGGCCGAACGTTTGACACCCCTGCTACAGATGCGCAATGTCCTATAAGATTCAAGCGCAATGATTTCCATTGTATTGGCAAAAATAGAATTATATGGATGTTGCGATGAGTGTCCAATCACCTGTTTGTACAGAGGACGGCCATGTCGCACCACCATGACTTCACAGTGTAGCCCAGCATGGGACAAACTGACAGCCACTATAGGCTCACCTACAGGCTTGTGATGGAAGTGTGAGGTGAGGGTGACTCAGCTGTAATATGCGACACCTGTAGATGTCACTGTACCTTGAAAAACTGCAACTGTTTGGCACACAATTTAAAGCTTTTGCTAATGTACACTGAGGTTTGCAGGAAACACAGTTTTATTCCACTGTATTTTTACGGATATGGCTGAAGTGTAATTTGATCAACTTTATAAATGTTCTATTACCTAAGATAATATTTGATGCGCTGTGTTTGAAGCGTTAAGTTTGAATTTCCCCATTTTCAAATGATCTTTAGAAAAGTAATGAATAAAAACATGTGTTTCTATAAAGAACACCACTGACTGTAACAATAGGTACTTTCTATGTTTCCAAACAAGCCGCTGTAAAACTCCAATTTAATAAAAGCCTCTTTCTCTTCTCTCTTTCTGTGTTGTTTTCCACATTCCCCTCTCCCACCTGTCTGCTCGCCTCACCTCTATCTATCCACAGCGCGGCGCCGTGACGCCCGCGCCGACAGCCGGGGCCACGTAATCATAATAAACTTCTTTTAATAAAGGCATATCTAATGACAAAACCTTCACACCGTGTTGATTGCTGTCAGTGATAGTGTCGATGGGGAGACATAGCGCAGATATCAGCCCTCTGCCACAAGTAATGAGATTTACCTACTGTATATGGCTGCCATGCAAATACACTGACACATCTGTTGCCGTATAGATGTATGATTTTCATACATATGGCATTTCGGGTAGGTGTGTGTGGGTGTGGGTGTGTGTGTGTGTGTGTGTGTCTGTGTGTGTGTGTTTGCAGTGATGAGATGAGATGAAATAAATTAGGAATCCTCATAATAAAGAAAATAACGAAAATGGAAGAGAAGAACTGGGGATGGATGTGGGGACATTATGGGAGAGGCTTTCATTCAGTTTTTATCTCATTCCCTGTTATTATATTCGCTCAATCAAAAGCCCTCTTATACATAGTACATCTATATGAACTGTCTCTCTCTCTCCCTCTCTCTCCCTCTCTCTCTCCCTCTCTCTCTCCCTCTCTCTCTCTCTCCCTCTCTCTCTCTCTCTCTCTCTTTCTGGCTTATTCGCAATTATGACAGAAAGACAAAGAAAAGCGATTCATCTTCCTGTCGTGGCCCCTTAATGATATCATTAAAATGACTGACAGCTTTGAATAGCATTGGAAATTTACCCCAGTCAAAACAAATCTGATCCGTTTTGGAAACAGCGCCTGGCGCTTCGTTAGGGGAGAGAGGTGCAACCCGAGTTTCAAAAAAAATTAAAATAAAAAAACAGGGTGTGGGTGGGGAGGTGAGAGAGGATTCGGGGGGATGTTGGGGGGAGTTGTTAATGAGGGAGATCTTGGGGGGGGGGGGGGGGGGCGCACACCGGGGGGTACTCCTGCAGGCAGGTGCCCCCGCACACACACATACACACACACAAACACCCACTCTCCCGCCTCCATCCTACACCCGATCCCATCTGTGCCACATTCATTTTCATTGCCTTAATGAACATAATAAATATATCCCCTCTCTATTGATGAATGCTATTTGACAGCCATGGGGGTGGCAAGCAGGAGAGGATGGGCCCTTGATTGGAGTGTAATCACTGTTAAAGGCCCAGCATGAATAATGTATTGAGATTGAAGAAGATGCAAACACACAGGCACACACACACACACACACACACACACACACATATACACACGCACGGATGTACACAAGTGTCTGGGCCCACAGGGTGTTTCATTCACAACTTGGCACTCCTGCTGTTATTATCATCATCATCTTTGTTCGGGCTAGATTGTGTGTGAAAGAGCGAAACGTGGTGGGCAACGCTTTTGTTGTGCGTGAATGCTAAACTCTGATCAGCTGGTGGACACGCACACACACACACACACACACACACACAAACACACACATACACACACACATATATAGTATATAAGATGACTCACGTTCTCTCATCTCCCTGGATGCTCCTCTCTCGCATCAGGGCCTGAAAAAACAATTACAAAATGGAGGAGAAAAAAAAAAGAACAATGAACCTGTTTGTCATCAAATGGCTTTTGTCATCTTGTCTCTCCCTATTTGTACTTCATTGTTTTGTGTTTCTTGCTCTTGTTCACCTTGAAGCGTTTGGCGTCTCTCTCCCTCTCATCCGCCACTTCTCTCAGTCTCTTTGCCTCCACCTTCAGTGTGTCATTAGCCTCCTGAAGACGCCTGACAAAGTGAGGGGAGATGCAGAGACAGGAGAGAGTCAGGCAGCAAGGAAAAAAATAAAAAATAAAAATATATATATATATATATATATATATATATACATGGAGTGAGGCAGATGTGGAGAACGACAGACGGCCATTATCATCAAGAGACTCTTGTTAACATGGCAGACAAAATATTCGAGCGGGCGTCGGCAGTGGCGTCTGTGTGTCTCTCGTTTTCAGAACAGCCTTTAACTAGTGACACACACACACACATTATCTCCGACACAATAGCACATACAAACACACACACACACACACACATCGTGGTCCGGTATAATGAAATGATGTTTCTCTGCAGCCAATTATCACTCACTCTGGTGGCTATTTATTTCAGCTCTTTGTAGCACCATCAATTGTCAAGACTCCTGAGCTATTAAAAAATGCTTATTTGGGCATTTATTTCCCCTCCACACAACGTGAGATGGCTTCATTTCATGGGAGTAGACATGGAGTTGTTTTCATTTTCGGTGGAATATTATGGGAAGGCTTGGAGCATGAGGAGGAAACACAATTTCATGTTGTGTTCCGGGTGTAGAAAGAGCATCGCCGCTGCTACAGGTTAGAAAAAAAACATAAGAAACCAAGCACAGAGACAGAAATGTTGGTGGGTGGTTGGGTGGGGGTGGGGGTGCGGGGTGGGGCAGGGGGGGCTGTGGGAGGGGAAGGGAGACAGATGTGGTACAGCTAGGCGGGGCTGAGGGAGGTATGGCACCGCAGGGGGGCGGGATGACAGAAGACTGCTAGACCACTTTGATCTCTGGGAGGAGGAATATGTCACGCCCATGTCTGTGTATGTGCACTGCCAGTGTGTGTGTGTGTGTGTGTGTGTGTGTGTGTGTGTGTGAATCATGATGATGCAGACGTGCAGAGAGACTGTCAGATGTGAGAGAGTCAGAGAGTCCACCTGAATCACTCCTACACACACACTCACAGCTCAAATCACCAGCTTTCCTCGGATACAAAGGTGGAGAATAACACATTATACAAGGCACAGACACAGAAACACAACACACGTGTGTGCACTTGCACCTGAGGACCTCAGTGCGGGATTCGTACGTCGTACTCACTCTTTCTCCCGAGTGAGGAGGAGCAGCAGCTTGTTTTGGGCCTTCATCTGGGCACCCAGGCTCTCGGTGGAAGCCCTGAGAGAGGGAGAGGAGGATGAATCACGCATACGCGCAAACATCTGACATGTATTATAGCGTCATTTAGGACGGTGAGACGATAAAACACAGTGTCAGACGCGTCCGGATGCCGACGTTACCCTGCACCACTTCAGAAGATGATAGTTGCTTTGAAACCTTGTGTGACCTCGATGTGTGATTTGATTGTATTGGACATGGTGAAAGTTCTTGTGATCGATTGGTTTCTGGTACGTGTAGAACACACTTTTGTTCGTTAATCCATTGGTTGACGTTGGTCATGACCAGCTGGCTCTCACGGCGAAGGTTTGCGTTGTCGGACTGCGTCGTCTCCACCTCTGACCTGAGTGTGTCCACCTGAAATGACAAGAATCACAACACTTACACTACAATCTACGTGGCAACAACGTCAGTGACTTTGCTATATTACCAACTACTCTATGGTTCCCTCTCATAAAAACTCAGATCTGTTTTTTGACTAAATCATCGATGGACAAACCCGGAGGATCAAACTTCACTCCATCCTAGCTCTAATGCTCTTGTGGCTACAGCTTTTATTGTTAAAGATCCAGTGTGTAGGATTTCAAAATTCTTTGGCAGGAATTGAATTCAAAGTCATTTTCCAGATGTGTCTATACTTGACTGATTATAAGGATTGCTCATTGTTCTCCTAAGGCAAGGAAGAAGGGCGAGGTGACCATCCAATTCACCAGTAGATGTCACTATTTCCCACACACTGTACCTTTGAGATATTCCACTAATTTCTATAGAGCAACTAAAGCATGATCCTCTGCTTTATTAGGGCCATGTGGAATGGCTGATGTTTATACTGGAAAAGGTCACATACACCCACACAGACACACAAACACACACACACACACACACACACACACACACACACACACCTGCATATACATACATCAAACAGTATAAATGAAAAGAGGAGAGGAGGAGGAAAAGGTGTGAATGAAAGAAAAGGTGAAAAAGTGGGATAAGTGCAGTTCTAGAGATGAAATGCAATGAAAGGGTGAAAATGTCAAAAATGGAGCATAATGACAACAGAAGGGGAACAATTAGGTAAATGGGGAATAATTGTGGATGAAAGAGCCGGCATCTGAGGACATGGGTCTAAATAGCAGCAGGAGGTATTGAGCAGGTGCACGAGGAAGAAAAAAACAGATGGAGCTGGAGCAGCTGGAAGACAAGACTGGGAAAAAAAACAGAAATACAGGTGTGTGTGTGTGTGTGTTTGGAGGTTAAAAGAGGAATGGGATGGAATGGCAAACTGCTGACTTTCCCCATTCTGCTTATCAGTCAGGACCTCTCCAGACCTAAACTCTGGGGACCCCTGACACATTACCCTTATCGCCATAGAAACACCTTGATATACCAAACCTTTCCCCCCACAAAGACTTGGACAAACATGAAAAAAGTTTCCAATATGATTTATGTATCCAAAAAGGTCACGTGATTAATCTGGAATGTCAAAATATCAAGTTTGAAGAGAGATATCTCAGGTTATGATGTGCATGTGTGTGTGTGTGTGTATTTGGACTACTTTAAAATAAACTTAAACTAGTTTCCTGTTGATGTGTGGAAACTGTTAAATGTGACAGATAATTAAAAAGCACACCAGGTCTGTCCCAATAATCCGATTACTGATTCCATAAACATCTATATGTGTGTGTGTGGAATATATATCACACCACCCATGTCTCTGATCGACTTCATACTTGGAATAGAATGGAAAACCCAGTGCCAAATGTTGTGTGGTTTCAATTTGTGGCTCCATCAGTATGAATGAACATGTGATTAGCTCTTTATACAAGTGTGAGTGTGAGTGTATGAGGTGGAGATAGATGCGCATGCTTTAAGCGTTAATGCTAAATCCTTAGAGGTGGTTGTGTTGTTGCAATGCTTTACTTAGCTCAATGACAGAGCTTTTATTTTGAAAAAAGTTGTGAACTTCAGACAACATCCAGTATCAAATTGATAACAAAAGACATAATGTTTGAGAAGGACACACCAAAGACAAGGAATAGCAAGAGAGCATCAACACAGGCCAAAGAACAAAACATTTCAAAATAAGAGCGGCCCCTGCACTGGTGCTGCATAAAGGTGCCATTAAAAAGTAGATAAGACGGGAGAGATGACTTCAGATATGAAAGGAACATTGGGGAGATACTCAATTATCAAATAAAAAAATTATTAATTTGGATTAAGGAAAAGCTGCATGTGGCAATGATGAGCCGGAGCGGGAACAATGAAATCACATCAAGCAAATCATTTAATTTGGAGGAGTCAAGGAATTAATCAGAATTACATTTATCAACGAGGGGATAAATACGGCAAATCCCCTATTGTTTGTGATCTCATTTGATTTGTATTTCATGCACCGATGCCTCCCCAGGATATTATTGGCCAAAGCCACACATTAGTAAACCACCAGTTATTATAAACAAAACGAGAGGAGACACCAGACACCCCGCGCTGACACCGCACGCACACCTCTGACGTGCACGCTCATGCACCGGCACGGTGGCACCGGCGGCGGTGGCGGAGGTGGCGGTGGCGGCGGGTGGGGGGGGGGGTGCGATTGGTGGCATGACATAATGACAGTAATTACCTGTGGTCTCACATTAACATCTCCCCTCCCCTGACTGTCTGGCTCAGCCCGGCTCGTGCAGGGATGTAAATCACAGCGCCGCCCTGATGTTGTGACAAGGGAGGCAGTGAAAAGGTGTGTGTGTGTGTGTGTGTGTGTGTGTGTGTGAGGGAGAGAGAGAGAGAGAGAGAGAGGGAGAGAGAGAGAGAGAGAGAGAG
>JAFBJT010109734.1:4194-15339 GCA_016785325.1 Chascanopsetta lugubris
TGTGTGTGTGTGTGAGTGTGTGAGTGTGTGTGAGTGTGTGTGAGTGTGTGTGTGTGTGTGTGTGTGGTCAGTTTGTAAGGAGCCGCTCACCTGGCTCACCAGCTTCTGATTGTCTAATGTCTCAGAATGTAGAGGGAAGGGGGGCGTGGTGTCTGTATGTGTGGGGGGTGGAGTGTGTGTGTGCGGGGGGGGGGGGGGGGGGGGGTGGGGTTGGGGGGGGGGGGGGGTGTGTGTGTGTGTGCGGGGGAGGGGTATGTGTGTGTGGGGGTGTGTGTGTGGGGGGGGACGGTGTGGGAGGCGGGAAAGTGGAGGAGGGTCTGTTCTTATCTGATCCAGACCACTTTAGGAGGACACCTGTGGTAACCACGACAATATATTACCCCCCCCCCCCCCCCCCCCCCCCCCCCCCCCCCCCCCCCCCCCCCCCCCCCCCCCCAGGTGTGCAGCAGCAGCAGCAGCAGCAGCAGGAAGTGAAGCCGACAGGCGGGAACATGGAGGGAGGTAACAGCGCCTCCAGGTGAACTCATCACTTCCTCCTGTTTGTGTTTGGACGAGGACGATCTCATTTGAATATTTCGTCTCCAGCGTCGTAGTAACGTGTGAAGAGAGCAGCTGATTGGCCGACAGGCTCCTGCAGCTCGTCCCGCGGTCGTGGCTCAGATGTGATGATCAGCTGATCTGAGGTCAGATCTGTCAGACAGCTCAGGGATGTTTGTTCACCAGATTAGGTGTCGACAGGTGTCCGGGGGGGTGGGGGGGAACCGGGGTGGGGGGGGGGGGGGGGGGGGGGGGGGGGGGGCTCAGGTGTGTGTGTGTGTGTGTGTGTTGGTGATAGACACTCCCTTTGTCTCCAGGTGTGTGTGTTGCTGAGGGACACTCATGCATTTCCTCTCTTACTATGACTGTGTGTGTGTGTGGTGTGTGTGTGTGTGTGTGTGTGTGTGTGTGTGTGTGTGTGTGTGTGTGTGTGTGTGTGTGTGCGTGCCCCTGGGCCCTTCCTGTCTCAGTGTGTATTTCCAGGCCTCAGGCTCTGGGATTTTAACTTCGTCTCCCCTGTGAAGACAATTAGCCGCTAAACGCCTCCCTGCTGCTCGCCGCTGTTTGTTTACGCTCCTGACGAGTCGCCGCCGCGTCGTCCTGTTTCTTCTTTGTCCTCATACGTGTTTTAGGCGTGTTTACACAAGGACGCGCAGAGAAACACACATGGGTTCATATCAGAGTTTAACTTGAAGCTTCATAAAATGTTTGAGAGATGTTTACACATCTGGATGATGAATATTTCATCAACTTTAAAAACAAACTATAAAGAAATGTGATTTGAACTGTATATCAAAGAAATGTGATTTGAACTGTATATCAAAGAAATGTGATATGAACTGTATATCAAAGAAATGTGATATGAACTGTATATCAAAGAAATGAGATATGAACTGTATATCAAAGAAATGTGATTTGAACTGTATATCAAAGAAATGAGAGTTTGGATTCAGGAGAAACGAGAACCAAGAGAAGAGCATCAGGTGATTTCCAGTCGGGACTCAGACGTCTGTGGACATGTCTGTGAATATTCCCGTCTCAGATTGGAGCGTTGGATTTTAGCGCCTGGACGTGGAGGTCATTTGCACAGGGAGGCGGGTGACGGCCGAGGTCGTGTAGAGACACATCGTCCAGCGGCGCCCCCCCACTGTGTGTCTGCGCCGCTGGTTTCACATGCTGATGGGAGATGTCACGTTATAATGGAGTCGACGTTCAGAGACTCGCGCTTCCTCAAACTTCAGCCCACAAACAAAGAGTCTGTGACAAAATGGAGCTGAAGTTAAAAGAAGGAAGTCTGATCACAGGCAGTCTGAACCTCGACCTTCAAAGCTTCAGACGTGACCTTCAACTCCGACACTACAAACTACAGACACTCCTCTTTTATGTCCGTCCGCCCTGCAATTCCACTCTTCACCACTGGAGTGAGTCATGAGCCCCTTCAGCGCTGTCTCGTCCGCACTCTGTGAGGATCATCACTTCCTGTCAATTCCTGGAGCTTCTTTCCCACTGAATGAACTGTTAAGATCTGACGAGGCTTTTATTCTGATCACGTGACAGGAAACAGGAAGTTGTACGGCTTCATGACGAAGAGTCCCCGCCCAAAGAGACCGAGCCTAACCCTCGCCCAGCGCCTAATGTGATGTAATCCTCAGACACGCCTTCAAGCTGAGGACACGCCCACAGTTTGAGTCTCAACCCACACGCAGCTGTCATCAGATGTTGATCAATAGATATTATTAATCAATAAATGATGTGTGATGTCTGACATCTGTTATTGTTGTAACTGCTGCCTCACCACACACACACACACTGACAGTTTCTGTCGTCCTGATGGCGTTTGGCGCCCTGACGTTCAGGAGCTTCCTGTCGTTTCCTGCCGATGCGATGAAACGCTGACGGACTCGGACAGGAACCGACGCTCTGTGATTCTTCGCCGCTAAGAAACGGAGGAAGTGATGACGGCGCCGAGATCTGAGAGGCCGCGACGCAAACACAAGCGGTTGGGAGGCGATGATGGTTTAAGGAAGCGCGGAGTCGAACACAGTGAAATAAAGCTGCTAAAGAAGAGTTCCACCTTAAACTGCAGCAGAGAATGAACAGCGCCCTCTACATGTTTTACAGCATCTTCTGCTGCAGTACTGGAGTCGGCCTCTGGGTGGGCTGTGACACGGCCGACAAGAACTAAGAAGAGTGACATGGTGTAGAGGTGTAACCACGGTAACGGGGCTGAGCTTTGAAAACAGACAGAAATAAAAACCTCCACTTCCTGTTTCCATCCCGAACATCCTGATGAAGTCAATAGGAACCAACACGTGTGCTCAGCCAATCATGACTGCGCCTCAGCTGTCAATCAAACTACACAACATGACAACTGATGTCTGATGTGACAAATCATCTCCGACAAACATATATTTAATATCTACCGTAAGAGGTTCATGACTAAAACCACAGCCAGCCACCAGGGGGCCATTAAGACTCATCGCTTCATGTCGGCCATCTTTGTTTCCAGGCTGAAAGTTAACGTGACGTTAAGTGAGTTTGTTACTCTCCTGTTTCAAACTGAATAAAGTGGTGTTTTACAGCATCTTCTGCTGCAGTACTGGAGTCGGCCTCTGGGTGGGCTGTGACACGGCCGACAAGAACTAAGAAGAGTGACATGGTGTAGAGGTGTGACTGACAGGTGTAACCACGGTAACGGGGCTGAGCTTTGAAAACAGACAGAAAATAAAAACCTCCACTTCCTGTTTCCATCCCGAACATCCTGATGAAGTCAATAGGAACCAACACGTGTGCTCAGCCAATCATGACTGCGCCTCAGCTGTCAATCAAACTACACAACATGACAACTGATGTCTGATGTGACAAATCATCTCCGACAAACATATATTTAATATCTACCATAAGAGGTTCATGACTAAAACCACAGCCAGCCACCAGGGGGCCATTAAGACTCATCGCTTCATGTCGGCCATCTTTGTTTCCAGGCTGAAAGTTAACGTGACGTTAAGTGAGTTTGTTACTCTCCTGTTTCAAACTGAATAAAGTGGTTTATGGTGAAACAGTCTTTATATAAACCACTTTGCTCCGACTGTGACAAATGAAGTGTTGATGTTTGTCGTCATGGCGACGGCTGATTCACAGACGTGATCCGACAGCTGCCTGACAGACGAGAGTCAAATCTAAAGACTCTTTCACTCTGTAATTGGGGAATTCTTGTAAATCAAAGTCGAGATTTAAGAGGGAACTCCCTGAAAGGCCTGCAGGACCCCGGGGGGCCGGGGGCCCCGGGGGGCCCCAACCGCTGTAGCTGTCCCAAAGTGTCAGTCAGCGTCTGGCAGCGCCGGCGCTCATCTCCTCCACGGTAATTTATGTGTTGTTGTGGAGACAAATTGCTGCAGGAGCTGTTCATTAGATCCTCAGAGTCACAGACGTGTTTTCACCTGCAGCTCCAACTATTCCAGCTATGTCAGCGCTCTGCGCCGGGGAGGGGGGGGGGGGCCGTCAGAGGAACTCTCCATGTTCTCACACACACTCATAAACTGTCATTAACACACACAAAGACACACACACACACTCACAGTCACAGTCAGTGATGATGAGACAGATCTTTGTCACCGCGCCAACAAACACTTCACACAGTCATCAACACGCCAGTCACATGACCCGCCTCTCAACACGCCAGTCACATGACCCGCCTCTCAACACGCCAGTCACGTGACCCGCCTCTCAACACGCCAGTCACATGACCCGCCTCTCAACACGCCAGTCACGTGACCCGCCTCTCAACACGCCAGTCACATGACCCGCCTCTCAACACGCCAGTCACGTGACCCGCCTCTCAACACGCCAGTCACATGACCCGCCTCTCAACACGCCAGTCACGTGACCCGCCTCTCAACACGCCAGTCACATGACCCGCCTCTCAACACGCCAGTCACGTGACCCGCCTCTCAACACGCCAGTCACATGACCCGCCTCTCAACACGCCAGTCACGTGACCCGCCTCTCAACACGCCAGTCACATGACCCGCCTCTCAACACGCCAGTCACGTGACCCGCCTCTCAACACGCCAGTCACATGACCCGCCTCTCAACACGCCAGTCACGTGACCCGCCTCTCAACACGCCAGTCACATGACCCGCCTCTCAACACGCCAGTCACGTGACCCGCCTCTCAACACGCCAGTCACATGACCCGCCTCTCAACACGCCAGTCACGTGACCCGCCTCTCAACACGCCAGTCACATGACCCGCCTCTCAACACGCCAGTCACGTGACCCGCCTCTCAACACGCCAGTCACATGACCCGCCTCTCAACACGCCAGTCACGTGACCCGCCTCTCAACACGCCAGTCACATGACCCGCCTCTCAACACGCCAGTCACGTGACCCGCCTCTCAACACGCCAGTCACATGACCCGCCTCTCAACACGCCAGTCACGTGACCCGCCTCTCAACACGCCAGTCACATGACCCGCCTCTCAACACGCCAGTCACGTGACCCGCCTCTCAACACGCCAGTCACATGACCCGCCTCTCAACACGCCAGTCACGTTGTGCGTGTGCGCGTGCATGTGTGTTTGAGATGAATGGGCATTGCCACACATGAATCTTTCCCGGCTCCATTGGATTAACATGGAGACTCTGCTTTGTGTAGCGCAGTGAGGGAACAGCGCTGATGACGGCTGTTGCTTTCATTCAGCAGGCACACGCCTGACTCGATGTATCGATTCAACTAAATCAGATCGGACGTGGCAGAGCCGGGAAAGTTTTTCTCATGGCAGGGTTCATCCGCTCCGAGTTCTGGTTCACGCCCCAAGTTTTGAACTTACTTTGTTATTGTTGTTATTACTGTAGGAACCCGTCTGGATTGACGGGAGTCTGAGTCACTTCTCGTTTTGTGCAGTAAAACACAATCGCATTTTAATCAGAGCACACCCTGTTTCTGTCTGGGTAAGTGGATGAATGCTTTATATTTCATCAGGCAGGAACTCTTTGCTCCCCCAATTATTTCCTGTCAACTCTGCCGCCTCATTCCAGTCAAATCAATTAGTGATAACTCACTTAATCAATGTTTGATTAACCTAAAAAGGAGTCAGTCAAGTAATGGAGGCTTTGCTTCTTCCTCTCCCTGGTAATTTGTGCTGTATGACACCGAGAGGGCGTCACCCTCCTCTGCTCAACCAAGAGGAGAGGTTCTTATCGTAAATCATTGCCGTCGCCCTCCAAATAATAAGAACACATTCGGCTCCGTTATATTTAAAAACACACTGCATAAAGCAAAAGCAACAATTTGCAGTGAGAGCCAAAGGTCTGAGCTCGTAAATGGTTTTATTTCATTATTCATGGAGTAACTGGTTTACTGAACTTTTAAAGGCGTTCCATCATAAAACGGGTCAAATCTCCAACCTGAGCCCATCAGTTGTTGTCTGACTATGAATGAACCTCTGGGGATTGGAGCCAATGTTTTGGGTCCTCGCGTGTGGACCGGGCCATGATTCCATCCTCCCACGCTGCAGTTTTAATGCTCTGTATTTAAATAGTGTTGACGTGTCCAATGCAGCACATTGCATTCATTCATTTTCATACAGTGCATCTGCATCTCTGTGAGATCCTCCTGCAGTCAGGAGCTTTGTGGTTCAGCCCGTGGGACTCAAGGACATCGGATGGACTGGGGTGACCCGCTCTTACCCCTCAGCCACAATCACCTCAGAGTCCAAATAGTTTATTTTGCAGTTAGCTTGTTTGTGAGGTGACATTAGCTCGTCTCTATTAACAACAATCTGCATCCTAGACGTTCGCTGGATGATGCATTTCATCAACAACTCATGAGACGTTGACACGATGCGTTATCATCTGATGTAAACGATAGTAAGTCAACGATGCCACTGCGAAACGCTGCTTCTTCCCGGTATGATGAGTCTCTTTTGACGTTATAACTGCGAGAACGTCTGACCCTTTAAATCAACTCCTGTTGTCAAACTGAAATAACAAGCAAACAAAACAAAAACGACTTGCAAGTGCAAACATTCGAAGCATTAGTCAGCCGTCATTGTCTGATTTTTTTCTCTACAGCTTTGGACCTATGTGGTTTCTTTAAAGTGCTTTATAAATACATTTGGTTTGGATTGGATTAAACTAACGACCGTGACATCCAGCAGAATCATGTTTTTCCATAATGCTCAAACAGGAAGTGTTGGGCGTCCAAGGTTGGTCCAAAAAAAAAAAAAAAGCTAAGCTGCAATGTACAGCATGGTTTTGTCTTCACTTTCACTCCATTGCCATTCATTGTTTGCTTAGAGCACCCAGAGAGCCGTCATATAGGGTCAGGTTTCATGTCATTCGGTGTAGCCCCGCCTCCTCTGCTCTCCTCATATGGACTGTTTACATTCAGCCAGACAGGGACTGTGATTGGGCAAAGTAGAAAAATAGAAACCAGAGGACCTGCAAAACTTCATTTCCTAGTCTCTCATCCATCAAGTCTCCTTAATGCCATTTTATACTTTTACACTGAAACAGTTTATATACCATTGATGTTGCTGCAAAGCAAAGCAAAGCACAGTGATTGTGATTGGTCCACTCGGTTGCGTGTTCTGCCTGTCTTCCTCAGTCGCCGGGTAAACACACAACCCTCCCTCTGCCTCAATCAGTTCAATGGTTGTACACGCCATCACCTCCAATGTTCTGAACAAATTGCCTTTGTATCTACACACACAAACAGTGAGGGTTGGGGGTTGGGGGTTGGGGGGGGGGTGTTGCAGGAGACACAAAGGCATTCACTAAAAAAAAAAAAACCCGATGCCTAACCAAGATTAACGGACAGAACCCCGGGCCCCCGCGAGACCCCCGCGGCTGTCAGCCTCACACCATATCTAATGAGTCCAGCCACTCCTCCTCCTGCACTCGGAGCCACAGCGGTGGAACCTTGGATCCATCCAGGGGTGAGCGTGTGCGCTGCAGGACTCCATCCGTCCTCCAGGGTCAGATCCAGCCTTGATGGATGACTCCTCAGGGGCGAGCGATGGCTCCTTGTCTCCCTTTGTCTTTGTGGCATCCGCAGGTGAAACCACACACAGGAAGCACACATACGTACGTACATACATACATTCATACAGACGGACGGACGCGCTGTGACCTTGTCCACCACCACACATTTGAATGACCCTGTTCCTGGTAAGCGCCTCCCCGTGGGTAACGGTAGGGAAGAGGAAAACACAGTGTAGACGCGGTGATGAAATACACCGATTGTCCCCTGATAGATTGCGGACAAGGCCCCTAATCGCTCTCGATGTCATGTGGATGACCTCCCAGGATACAGAGCCCAGATTCATCACCCCGCGCCTCCCCTCTCATTCACCACCGCCTGAATCACTGGTCATGATGGACTGTGCGGCTGAACCATAAATAGCACATTTCACCTGATGAAATCCTCCATCAACCACTATACTTAGGCCTCGCTAACCTGAAACTCCGCTGACGCAACGACCCCATCTGTCCTGAGCCAGTGTTCCAGCTGCACCGTGGATTCAGGATGTCAGTTGACAGTTTTTGTGAATGCACACCGAGGGAACAGTCTATTTCCTCCCCAGGCGTAATAAGATGGATTGTTTGAGATGCATGTTGAAGGTGCAGTGTGTAAGATTTGGTTACATCTATAGGTGAAGGTTATGTCCATCACCTCCCCCTCACCCCTCTGAGCATGCAGGAGAACCTGTGGTCGACTTCAGTCGTCGTTAAAACTCAAAATATGTTTAATATGTCCACTTTTACTACTGTGAAAAACATGGCAGCCCCAGTAGAGAGGACCCACCCCTCATGTAAACATGTATTAATAGGCGCATTTAAGGGTAATTGAAAAAAAAACATTTAGATTTCGTTTAGTTATAAAAATGTCAGAAATCTTACACACTGCACCTTTAAAGGTAAGAAGAATCATATGTTCTTATCTTATCCTTGTCAATGCATTGAGGGGTTAACAGGTGCGAACCTCAGCAAAGACCCAGTGATGAAAGCATGCAGCTGTATTGTGTATCCTTGTAATTACCGGCCTAGACTGCCATTTAAAGATCCATCCCATAATACAAAGCAAGTTTTACAATGATTGTTCAGCTCCAGTTTCACACGAGAGAAAGAAAAAAAAAAGCAAGACACCAAAGCACAAAAAACTCTTTTTGTGGTTTAGTGTCTTGGTTCTCTGTGCTTTTTTTTCTCCACTTTTATTTCGAAGAGGAAATAATTAAAGTTCCATCTCCTCCTGTCAGACGCAACACAATCCTGCTCAGGTCACACCAACCCGGTTCTTTATTTCCTTTTGTCCCATCAAACCAAGATCTCGTTTTAAAGAAATGAGCTGAGACACACGTCTACAAATGGCCGACAGTAACGTGTGAGTGTGAGGGAGGGGGAGTGACACAGTGACAAAGGTATTGATGTTGAAACATAGAAATGAATAGTCAATATGAAAAGTAAATGTGAAGACGTAAATTACAGGAAAATGAATAAATGATGCAAGTGATAAATAAAACATATGACCTAAAATAGAATATAAATAAATATAAATAAATTGTCTTCTACACATGAATTACATTTTTTCCTACATCATTCATTCATTGCATCAGTCCTCTATATGTGAAATGCGTCATAGCAAAATTCCATTCATCTATTAATGAATCAAATCAATTATAAAGAGAAACAACTTATATTCATTTATTTATTCGGCATTTATCCATTTATCATCGTTTACGTCACTTTTTGTCCTTCATATGTCAAAAGCCTCATGCTAAGTGCCAGTGATATAGAACTACACATAATAAAGTGATTGAAACAAATAAAATGAATAAAAACAGACGTAGCTACTTTTTACATTCATGTATTCAGACTTTCCAATGCCACTTATTGACTTATGTACCAAGTGCCCCCCCCCCCCTCCCCCCAATGCAGTAATGCATGGATACTGCATAATGAATTGACATCTACAGACACAAATAAAAAAAATAAAAAAAGATGTTTCTTAATGTAAACATCAATTATACATTTATTCATGTGTCTGTAGAATTCAAATACGTGTGCGGGATACTTCACGGGGTTGACCGTTCCCTTCGTTATCCTGACTGTGGACCATCCGGTTGTTTGGCCTGGGAGGAAACAACAACTTTCCCTCACCACCACTTGACTCTTCCGTGAACTTCCAGGAGGCAGATCCTGCCCAGCAACGTGCTGAACTCCTGCCATACACCACAACATCTCCGGCCCCATTGAAAATGTTAGCAAAGTTCTAATTCGCCCCTGATAACAAAGTGGATTAACTGAGTGGAGGTGGTAAACCCCTCCATTACATCCTTTGTTGTTGTGTTCATGCCCCAGTGATCCCGTTCCTTCGGTGCTCATCTGTATGCAGCCTGCCGGTGGGGTGCATGGCCGGCTCCGTGCCGGCGGTATCTATTGCGATGCTCCGTGTAGCGTGACTGTTGCCTGTGTGTCATCTATCAGGCGACGGCATAACCTCGTGTTGAAATCATATTCCACTGAATCAGAATTCAATTCCGGATTCCTCCAAGAAAATATCATAATAATACATCTCTCCCGGATTCCACTCGGGCGCCGCCATAGCACTTCCTTAACTCATCGCCCCGCACTGTAATTTCTCAATAAGATCGTCGGCGAGCCCATGATGAAGCATTCAGCCGATGCATTTCATCGGTGGGCGGGTGAGGAAGACCAACCTCGGGACGGTGTCATTTGAGATGCATGAAATCCAAAGGTGCTTACATACATTGTTCGAGTTGTAATGAATATGAAACACCTCCACCATGTTTCTTATTACTGTATTATTCATACTACATCTGAGGGATGCCACAGCGGGATGGAGGGAGCCATCTTAAAAACCAAAGCTACGCAGCGTTACTGCAACCCCCCCCCCCCCCCCCCCCCCCCCCCCCCCCCCCTATACTATTTCCATCCCCCCCCCCTCCACCCCAACCCCGACATTTTGTGTGCTTGAATCCTGATCGCGCGGCGGTTGTCACTCTTCATCTCCGAACGCACTTAGACGTTGAATGGAGGTAATGAGATTGGAGCTGAATAACAATGATGGAATTCAATAATGGATTACCGCCGCGCAACGCACAATGTGGCGGTTTCACAGTTTTGCGCGATTAGTGGGACAAATTTAACACTTGTTAGGCGTCCTGTAAACAAGGTGGGGGGAGATTATTCGTCAGGCGTGCAGGATTCAATCAGGAGCCGGCGCCGTGTGATGCGTGCGACTCTCACGGCGCCGTCTCTCTCTCGGTCGAGAGAGGTTCGATCCACGCACATCGGCGTGCCGGAGTAACAGGGCGCACGAAGAGAATAAGGACATTCGCTGTGAGTCAGAATCATATCATCCATCCATTATGTAAGCGCCGCATGCTTTGGGGGGCCCGGTGTGGCGCGGGGGCCAACCCTGGCTGAGTGACAGGTGGGGGCCGTTATCGTGCCATCAGCCTTTGACACTTCAAGTTCCACATCTCCGACATCAAAATGGTTTTAGCCCACATCTGAAACATTTGACCTCTGACAGCTGTGGCTGAGGGGATAAAGGGCGGGGGGGGGGGGGGGGGGGGGGG
>JAFBJT010109735.1:4961-22916 GCA_016785325.1 Chascanopsetta lugubris
GGGGGGGGGGGGGGGGGGGGGGGGGGGGGGGGGGGGGGGGGGGGGGGGGGGGGTAAAGACTCTCACTCCGCTCTACATCACATGACTTCCTGCCTCTTTATCTTTCCTTATTCTCATCCTTCGTTCCCTCTCTTGTGTCCACGCGATGTAGAACGTGATCCACCCGAGAGAAGCTCAGCTCTTTGTTTGTTTGTTTGTTGACAAGATGACGCGCAGACTGCTGAGCCCGATACACATTCTGTGTTGTGGTTGGGACGGGGTCCAAAGTAGAACCCATTCGGTGTTGGAAGTCAATGGACGGATCTAGGTATTGTTTCCACTGTCATTAGTGTTTGCCACCGAATTCGTCGGGTCCGAGACGATCGCTCTGACGCACACGGTGAGTGAGTGACAGGAGCAAGACGGGTTGAAGCTCTGCAGGGACAACACTTTGGAGGTGTGTCCTCTGAACCAGGGCTGTCAACGTCATTTTCACCGAGGGGCCACATCTGCATCACGGTCGCTCTCAAGGGGCCGGTTTGAATTTTAGGACTAAATGTAATTGCTGCTTAACATGTCGTAAAAGAACTGTCCTCACATTTGAATATATTGCTCTACAATGTAGAGCAATATATTCAAATGTAGAGTCTACACACTGAATGTATTGCTACACATTAAAAAGCGGCATGTGTAATTAACTAGAGTTCACAGGCAATGTGTGCTTTAGACTTTTAGTTTTAGACAATCGTGTGCCTTTAAACTCTCGCGGGCCACATGAAACGACCTTGCGGGGCCACAAGTTTGACACGCGCGCACTGAAGTGAAAGGCTGAAGAACGGCCTTCACGCGCACAAGCAGAAATTGCACTTTGTGTGTGCGTGTGATTGAAAAGCAGGCCAGGGCGGCAGCCACGTGACTTCAGTTCCAACCGGTCCAATTCGATCGTACCTACGTGGGTGTGAGGCAGAGACAGAGACATCGAATCAGATTTCACGACAGGTGGTGAGCCAACAGGAACTCGTCCACCAAGGAGGCCGACAGCCAAGTGTCATAAACCAAGGACACGGGAGGACAAGTTGCACCGCCACCGTTTGGACCGAAGGACGTTTTGAACCAGTCGACAAACGAAGCTGAAGCGCTGCTCTGGACGATAGCGACACGACAGCTCTGCTCTGCTCTGCTCTGCGGCCCCACGGCCTCCTACTCGTCGACCTCTCGGAGCGTGTGACGTTGGGGTCACGTTTTCCTCGTGTTTATTACTCGGTGAAAGTCTGTAACTCTCCTCACTCCTCAGCTCAGCTCAGCTCGGGCACAGGGGACTGATTTCAGCCACAGATGAGACAGAATGTGGGTCAGTCGAGAGGGGCCGGGGGCCCAAATGAGCCGTGCTGAGATTTGGGCAGTGTCCTGGCAAAGTTTCCATTTTTGAAATACCCAGACGCCCTGAACTATTTAAAAAAAAAACACAAAAAAAAAAGACAACAACCCATATTTCGTTTTTAAGATGCGACACTGTGGAGATAGAATCCAGGTTGGATCTCTCCGTGTGATTAGCTCTGCTCACGCTGAACCCTGCCTGACCCCGACGAGGTCGCGTGTGTACGAAATGAGTTGTTTGGGTGTGTGGACGGGGCTGTAATCACATTAGACGTCTGCAACACTTATCAGATTACACGACCCGAAGAGAGCAGAGCAATGACAACGCAGCACTAGAAATGGCAAAGTCCCCAGGTTAGAGAGGAGCTGCTCTAGGGAGCGTCAGGGCGATACAGAGTAGTGCTGTGGGAGCGTGGGGTTGGGTTCAGGCACCGCTGCTTTTACAACCACCGAGAGAAACGTACAGCTCGTGAATCTGTCAACATCTCGATGTCCACTCAGACTCTAGGACCAGTATAAAATAGTCTATATATTGATTTTACAGCCCCAATTTGGGCTTCAATTATCACGGAACACAAAGTTCCCTTAAACGGTCTTCTTCTCAGCCTCGGTCGGAAACACTTGATTGGAGCTCCCGACTCTTTCAGCCCCGCCCTCCCTTGACAACACCCGATCGGCATTTAATGGCCAGCTTGAACTCTCTGTTGTGACTGTTTTAATGGTTCCAGCATCTGAAAGGTCAGACTGTTTATAGCATCAAAGGAGGATTTATCTTGGTGGGCTAACCGACACGTCCTCCTCACACCGGTTCCCTCGGCACAACGTCGACGCGATTGTTGCCTTGGATTTTGGATGATTGCTGAAAATAAACTCGGGAGAAAGGAGCGAGGATAGTCGCAAGCTGTTTCCAGCACGACTGTCGAATGTGACCACACTTTGGATTTCTGATGAGTAAATGTAATCACTGGAAGTAGAAAGCTGGAGTGAAGCTCCGACAAACCATCTCATCTCATAAGTGGGATAATTATCGATGTTTTATATGGTTGAAAGAAATAGCTCAAGTCTAATAGGTTTGTTTTGTCCACCTGATTTAGGACAGAACAGAGTCAGACTCAACAATTTCAAAACAAGTCATTCTCCTTCAGGGGCCACATACAGCCATTTTGATTAGAAGTGGGCCAGACCAGTAAAATCAGAGCAGAACAACCTATAAACGACAACAACTCCAGATTATCTGCAGAGTCATCTCACGGGCCGGATTGGAGCCCCGCCTTTCTGCAACAAACCAGGGGGATGAAAAAAAAGGACCAGGTTTCCTTTAAACAGTCAATGAGTTCTGTTCTGGCAGCAGCAGCAGCAGCAGCAGCAGCAGACAGACAGAATGAGCGGTGGCCCCGCCCTCCTCACCGTGCTGAATGATGCCGTGTTCCAGGAGCCGCCGCCCGAGGTGCTCCACCTCCTCCCTGGTGGGCATCTCGCCCTCCTGCAGCAGCCAATCGATGAACTCGGTGGCCACCAGCGTGCGCTCGAAGGTCCCGCCCTCCTCCTCCCTGGTCTGCAAGAGGTTGTTCTCCGTGTTCATCAACCTGAGAGGAGAGGGGAGTGCGGATACTTGAATCAGCATGGCTTCACATTTGGCACTGAATAATAATCCCATCCAATCAAAGCACAAGCAACGACAATATTTACTTAGAGATGAATTACGCTGCTGGAATCACTTCAGCTAATTCCAAGCACCGGTGGGTCAGAATGACTTATCACAGTGATATTTACATAGTGGCCTACGGCTGGAGAAGGATGAGCTCACAGAATAGATGCAACATTCATAACCGACACCCGTAGAGTCTCATAAAACCCTCTAGCGCCTTTTCAATAATCCAGTATCATTTTATGTCATATCATAAAAAGGTTATTTTTAGGGTTAGAGTTTCACCAGAGGGACATTTCCAACAGGGGAACTTTTACAAACCAGCAGCTCTCTCTCTCTCTCTCTCTCTCTCTCAAATACAGCTCTATGACTCAGCCCGCGTTAAAACTTACTGTCTCGGCACAGTCACTGAGCATGAGCCTTTCAACTCACGCTGCTAAAAGAAACGATTACAACCATCAGGCGTGTTGACAGGCCAGCTGCGTCCTCTCCTTGTGCTTCACTGACAATCAATAGACTTGAGCATGAAAACACGTGCCTCATACGTGCAACCCCGACGCGGGTATAGTCTGTTTTTTGTTAAATAGGTCGTGTTAGCATGCAAGTACATACGTGTTGGGAAGACATTCGCTGACAAAGCTCTACTGATAGAGACCCAACACTGTCACCTGAAGGTAACAGAAACAGCCCTGCGGTGCTCATACGGTCCCGTCTGTGCTACATGTCATAACATGTGCTGGCATCCAACTCTATCATATATTCCCACACACTGTTCCAACGGCCATAAATCACTCACTGCACACACCTATCAGCGCCACCGAGACAGAACAGATATAATTATACAGGCGGCAGAGTGGCCTGGAAATGTATGCGACAGCTCGGAGCGTTGAAATGCCTTAAAGGTGCAGTGTGTAAGATGGTTGCATCCACGGTTGCATCCATCGCCTCACCCTCACCGTTGTGAGCATGCAGGAGAACCCTGTGGTCGACTTCAGCTGTCATTCAAACTAGTGCGTCCACTACTGGGCTACTGAAAAAAACATGGCTGCCCCCCGTAGAGAGGACGCGCTCCTCATGTAAATATTCATTGATGGAGTCATTTAAGGGGGAATGGATAAAAAAAAAAGCAATTCAAGTGATTATATATCAATTCAAATGTCCGTGTGAAAATCGTTTTGTAACATTTTTGTAATATTTGAAATCTTACACACCGCACCTTTAAAGGGGCAGAGACAGTTTAACATGTACCGTCCATCTGTGCACACATCAGGAAATCTTTGCTCATTTCTAGTGGGAGTAGAAATCATGAGGAGATAGTCTGCGCGGACTATAAAAATGCATTATAGACAAAAATAGAAAAAACACGCGCACATATAATACACACTATTTATAGCATGAGGTGTGGTATATGGAGCAGGAAAGGTCCGCAGTTGCTGCAGGACTGAGGGAGACTGTTCAGAAGAAGCAAAACCATTGGCGCCACTGAAGAACAGCTTGTGCTTTGATGGATCCTGATGTGTAAAATGAACCTCGTTGAAACCTAAATTAGATGCAGCAAATATAAAAAGTCCCTTCGCTGTAAAACCCCCCAAGATTCTCGGTCCCTCGAGCTGTGACCGACCATCCACAGACGGCAGCGGGCCACGTGACCGGAGGAGAACGACACTGTTCTTAAACCTGCTCCCTGCGTGACACCATATTCTCCGAAGTTCAAAAAGCACACAGACGAACAGATTAAAGCTACAGTATCTCAGAGAAACTATTTGAACTCCTCACCCTGGACAACGCAAGTCTGTCAAGTCAGCACAGGGCAGAGCGCGGAGCCTTGTCACCACGTCGGGTCACGGTGGATTATCGAGTTCAGTGGGACGACGGCCGTGACCCACATTATAGAACAAATGAGAAGGCTGGACGTCATGTTCAATGAGAGCTGGCTGTGTACTCAATGCCACTTAATCCAGTTAAACATGTCGAGTCAACACATCATCTTGTGTTGGTTGAAGGCGAATGACCGTGTGTTCACAGGGGCACCTTGAGGATTACACGAGCTGTACAGTGGATGAATGTGTGACCTGGATTTAGCGAGTGGTGACCCGAGCTGTGTCCACGGAGATGTGGTTGAATGATAACCAGGATGTGCTCACAGTGCTGTGACCCTGTGGGTCCAAATGTCCACTTTCAAAAATCTGCCATTAAAGCTCAACCACTGGGCTTTGAATCAGTTGTCCATTAAATAAGAAAACATTCAGACCAAACATTAGTTAGATTCAAGCTTTCTAAAATATGGTTCCATATACGTTCATCAGGCACATGCCCTGGCACAGAGGCTTATATGGAGGAAACGGAAGCGATTGTTTTCTTAGGTTTTTGCAGTGAATTATTGAACAGACAACCTAAGTGGTCGAGTGAAGCGGTAGAGAAGAAAATCCAGGTACAACCACATTTCTGTTGAATCACCAAAATGTCCCTGATGCAATATATATATATGTATATATATATATATATATATATATATATATATATAAATTCAGCACATAATCTATAAGTATTGGCCAAAGCTGACATGTTTATTGTGACAGTGTGGATCACTGGAAAGTCCAAGTGGCGGCTGATGTTAGCGGAAAATGTTAAAATGGGAGGAAAAAACAAAAAGTGTTAACATATGCTAAAATACTATGAACTGTGTACTTTCCAGCTGCTCTAAGGAAACTTCACAGTTGAATGTTTCCAACTGTGTTCTAAACCTTTATTGACACAACCTTCTCAAACTAAACATTGTTTATTCACCGTCTCCTTGCAGTCGTGGAAAAACACAAGTGATAATTGCATTTAATCACCACATAGCAGTCCTGTATTTTTTTAATGCCATCATTTGTTTTATTTTAATTTTTTTTTTTTTTAGTGTCCTGTTAAAAAATGTAAGTATGTAAGATGTAGATGAAATTATTTCAATATAGCTTGGCATGACTGGACTATACAATCAACCGTAGGGCTGTAAAAACAGAGACTATCGTATGCATTTCATCTTCAGTCCAATTCATTGATTCCAGCTTTTCATATTGGTTAGCGCACTGATATACGTGAAAGAGTTGTGCTGGCACACCACTGAATTAGCTGTGCTCCAATAATAACTACCAGTCATCACTTCCTCATGTGAACGCGTTCGGATCCACTCTCAGGCATCTGCAGTAATTAGCCAGGGATAATCAGATCCAAGTTCACTTCAGTGTGCAGCAAAAACACAATGGTCTCTTTCTTTTATATTATAGCAGAGGAACCTAACATGAACATGTGCTTTTAAAAAATGTTTTTTTACTTCAAATACAATTTAGATGAGCAACATCTAGGGTGTGAATATGACTGAGAAAAGACCTGATCGGTGAATAGAAAGAAAACCACGTCAGGTAAACAAAAGCACCGGTATGGGCCTTTCAAATGTGCTGGTGAGAGACAGATTCTTTGTTGTTGTAAACAAAGCACTGAAAGGACCCATGGATTCCATAAGCACCATTGTGTGTCTGTCTCTGTCGTACCAACACACAACTGAGCACACGACGATGCGGCAAATGTTGATGCACACGCAATGAATGGACTCGCATGCACATGGCAGGCGAGTAGAACCTGCCGAGGCTTTGTGAAGTGGGTCACTGAGTAATGTGGAAAAAAGATTAAATATTCTGTGTGTGTGTGTGTGTGTGTGTGTGTGTGTGTGTGTGTTAAGCAAAAATCTTAGACTGAGCCAGAACAGTTCACATCACGAGGAGCTTAAAAGGTAACTGCTGCGACTGGTGTGTATTTATTCAGTGTTTATCATTAACAGCTAAATCCAAAAGAAATACAGTGTGCGAGTAAGAGACGTGACAGTCACACTGTGTTTATCTGTGCTGGATGAAAATAGCTTAAAGGTGCAACATGAACTTCAAATAAAAAAATAAAAAAGGAATTACATCCATCTGCAGAACTGAACCTATTGTGGCCCTCGTTTGTCATTAAAGCTCAAAAGATGTTAAGTACGTCCCCTCTGGGCTACTGTAGAAACATGGCGGCCCCCATAGGGAGGCCCCTCCTGATGTAAACATACATAACGGGCCTCTATTTAGGGTAAAAGCAAGTTATACATTTAAGTGAGAAATGTCTGTGTATAGTTGCTCGGTAATTCTATTTGTACAGACAGACGTGGCAAAAGCTTAGCGAAGTCTTACACACTGCACCTTTAAGCTGTGACATGCAACTTCACTAAATCCGACACACTGTAATTGGATATTTCATTTAAAGTACATAAATTAACTGTTGAAGCACACGCACACACGCACACACACACACACACACACACACACACACACACACACACACACAGTGAGCAATGCTTGAAAAGGCCTGGGAAACATAGTCCTCTCCAACTGGCCCGGTTGCCTGGTAACTGAGATGTCAAAACAAGGGAAACATCCTCCTCTGCTTTGTTTACTGGACATGGCGGCGCGAGTTCATCTGACAATGAGCAGCATCACAGATCGATGTGTGCGGCCGCTTCTCTTCAGGCTTCCCAACGCACAGAGTGGCTGTGAGGACGTGTGTGATCAGAGCGGTTCCGTTACCTGCATGCTGATCACTGCTCGAGTCTGAATATTCCAGTCAGAGACAAAAGGCAGGAACACACTCCTGTAAACAAGACACTTTCTGGAAACCACAACAACAACCTGACCCTGTGTGTGCGTGTGCGTGTGTGTGTGACTCTGCATCATCAGCTACACAACTGCATGGTTATGTTGTGAGTGAAACCACCGCTGCTACTTCCCGTAAAACACACACACACTTTGGATTGTATAAAAAAAGAAAAGTCTCTTGACCTCAAACCTTTAACTCCACTTGCAGTGAAACAAACAAGAGTGACAGGGCAACAAGGAAAACATGGATATGAAGTAGAGGACAGTGGTTTTGTTGACCACACTGACCAAAGTGGTCAGTTACACATCCACGAGCTGAATTCATGTTTACCATTGTCCAGTCACCGGGACGGATCCTCTTGGGAACATGAATGTCTGGATGGAGATACTTTAGAGAATGGGTGAAAACCTAACGACAGCAGCCACATCGACATCAGCCACACTCTGCCTTCTCCACGTTTTCCCGCGCTAGGGATTCGGAGTGTGTCAGGGGTGTGGCTAACTCAGGCACAGGGGGCGCTCTCCATCATCGAATGCACTTTTTCAGCGGCTGCCGAAAGGCTTCGTCTTGGATTTTCACTCTACTTCCACGTCACACACAATGATGTGCATACAAGGATGGGACATTTCCTTAGACCCACTGGGAGCAACTGGGGGGGCGCGGGGGGGGGGGGGGGGTGGCGGGGGGGGGGGGGGGGGGGGGGGGGGGGGGGGGGGGGGGCTGTGGTTTCACTCAACTTTTTCTTTCAGGTGATGAAGAAAAAGAGGTGGTTGCTGTTTTCATTTTCCTATTTTTTGAAATACACATTCCTGGACTCTTATTTGTGCCATGAGTGGAACCGTGACGCAATCATCGGAGCTAGCATGAAGGGTGTTTCAGTGGGCGCTTGAGTGTGAGAGTGTGCATGTGAGTGTGTGCATGTGTGTGTGTGTGTGTGCGTCCTGAGCTGCACTATGGTGATTACATAAACACATAGCTTTGAGAGCTGAGACGACAGATGTCTCCCCTTGGACTATTTCTTCCTCTTATGCAACTGCTGTGCAAGTGTGTGTGTGTGTGTGTGTGTGTGTGTGTGCGTGTGCGTGTTGACACAGAAAAAAAACATGAAAAATAGATCAATGTTCATAAGACTATGTCAGCGTGGACAATAGGGACCAAACGTCTGACGGGTTCGGACCCCGTTGTGTGTTGAGAGAAATGCTGTTTGCTCTTCTGACAAAGAGGGGGCAGAGTGTCGGACATGGAGGGGATGTAACGCTGTTTGTCTAGTGTGTGTGTGTGTGTGTGTGTGTGTGTGTGTGTGTGTGTGTGTGTGTGTACAACTGTATAGATGCCACTAATGTACCACCAGATGGGGAAGAAGCGACCCTTTGGCGTTTCTATAGTAACAGTTAGTCTCATCACTGATGTAGAAAAAAAACAGCATCATTGGTAGAAAGCTGATGACAAACAAAAACATCCCCATAAGTCGTGTCCTCTGCTCTTCTCCCAATCAAACACATCTCTGGACAAACGCCACGTCATGTCACCTCTCGTCAAAATGTCGAGTCCTCACTTCCTGTCGGCTTTGATCACAATTACACAAATATTTATGTTTGGTACGATGCACTGTCAAAACAAACCCTGTTTCTGGCTAAATGAACATAGTGTCGCAGATCATTCCAATGACTCACTAAGCAACAACAGAGGAAATATTGATGTGGTGTGTGCTGGAGCTCGCCTCATGGCTCTGAAGCACACAGATAATCTGAATATGCCTGTGCCGTTCTGAGGAGCTACTTCATGGTCACTGTCATTTCCTTATAAATAACTTGGAAAAAAGGGAAGTAGCGTGCACGCAGAGCTTATCCACACTGGGTCTCTGACGTTATGAAACCAAGTTTGAAAAGTGCATTTTATGTGACCGTAAACTTTGCAGGTTGGGCCATGTCCCGTTCACTAACATAGAGGGGGACTTTATGACCAATACTACAATCAGCCAGCAGGTGGCCATCAAGACACTGTGGCCCATCAGCTCAACTCAGAGCGGGAAAAAAAATTCAGGTTGGCCATTCTTTCAATGGTTTTCGCAAGGAGAAGAAATGAAACGCAATCGTGACCTAAGATGGAGACATCAACATGAACGTGGCTCCTCGCCCGTTTGCCCGTGAGGTGACGGTGATGATGTCATCGGCCCGACAGACATTTGTCTCAGAAACAAGGAGAACCGTGGAACACTTCTCCATCGTTTACGGGTCACGTCATCGACGCACAAACTACCGTGCGCGGACATATTCAGAAATGAGACGTCACGTGACTCCGGCGGAGAGCTTTTCATCTGAACGGGGGATGTGAGGGTATGAAATGTCATTGGATGACGTGAAGTGTCCCAGACCCAACGAGCAGCTCCCACGAGACCAAGCTCTGTCAGTTTGAGCGCCGAGAGGCCGAGGCCCCGCGGAGAGAGTCAACTGGTGGAGGGATCCACTGTCACTGCAGTCAAAACTACACAGACGTTTGGATTTACTGCGGAACCTTTGCAACAGTCCCCCGGGCGTTTGGGGAGAGGATGCAGGTCACGAGAGACAAACGAAAAGGGAAGTGAAAATATTTGTGAGGTTGTTAAACGTGGAATCAGCTGATGCGCCTGAAAGCGTGACATGACTTCAAGCAGCTGTGGAACAAAGACCAGCCCAAAGCTACAACAGCCACTATGAACTATGAACGTATGAGGGGTTACCATTCAGTGGAACAAGCTGCTGTTTCCACAATTCACCAAACTGATTGTCACACCTTTAAAATGACGAACGGTTCCTTTAAAGCTCCTGCTATGCTAATGAGGAGTGAGAGAAAATCAATCCAAAGTAGATTTGTTTCTGTCAATCCGTCAAACCTTAGAAGAACAGGAATTGGTACGTGCGTGTGTGTGTGTGTGTGTGTGTGTGTGTACATACTTCTCGTATATCCTCTGGCCCCTCATGAAAACCTTGGCTTGACTGTCCAAAGGAAAAGTTCCGTCGTCCTTGCGGAAGCGGTAAAACAACTTCAGGTCTTTGAACTCACGGTGCTCGTCACACACTGAAAACACACACACACACACAAAAAGAACAAAAATAGTTTGAGTTGTTTCATGTGAAAGACTTGTCACTTGCACTATTAAAGTTCAACAGCATGATTACAGAAGTCTACATCCCATTCTTTGTTTGTGTAGAGATTTTAATAGTCTAACCATTCACGTAGGCTCATCACAAGCTACAAGATCCTGAAACTAAATCATATACAAGATGTCAACTGTGTATTCAAGAAAATGTGGTCTACTCAAAATATCTACGAGAGATGCTACAATACCCAGAATTCTGAGCTGTGAAAACCACAAGTGTAAAAATCCTGTCAGAGCAGACCAGCGATACGTCCTGTTTAACACAGAGATCTCGGGTTCTGAAAGTGGTCGCAGTCTGTAGATGTGGTAAAGGAAATTAAAGGGGAGTGAGAATCAGCTGAGTCAGTCATTACCAAACCTCCAAAGTTCTTTAGTTTGTCTGCGTTGAGCTGCTGTTAAAACGTGACGTAGAGAAAAAGGGCTCATTTTACATTCTGAACGAAAGGTCGCACAAAATCCCATCATTCTAAAGTCTTTCAAACATCAGTATAGTGCTTTAAAATTCCGTCTGCCAAGAGAAATGGAAATGATTTCAATCTTAGACATTTGCACAGAATTGGGCTGGACAATGAAAGGTGTTCATATCCCTTCACTCTGAGTATTTGTGCACATATTCCAGGAACTTTTACTTTGTCTGTTTTCTAGATTTTTTTCACAGTGAGAGAGAGAGAGGGGGGGGGGGTTATAAAGGTGGAGCACAAAGAGTTTGTCACCAACTGTCTAAGCTAAGAGCCCGAAACTGAGCGTTTAACACAAAGACCACACGCAGTTGGACACAGACGGTCACTTATCATGTCCAGAGGTTTAATATGGATAAAGACCTGACGCATGTTAATGACTCAGCATATATATTGACTACAGAGGTCAGTCTGTTCGAATTCATGATGATAGAATATCACACAGGCAAGAGTCTGTCGGGACTTTGAATTCTGGTTCTTCATGAAGAACCTCACTCTGACCAAAACATAACAAAGTCCTCAATCCACAGCTGGGGAGAGTTACACTTTCGGCGGCTCGGTCTAAAAGCCAACTAAAGAGAACGAGGCCCCGCCCATTTCTTCTGTCCACAGTCTGGAGCAGGTCGTGAGACGCTGATTCTGAACCAGAATTGGCCCAAAAACAAACTCATCCAATAAGAGGCACGGCCAGAAAACGGAGAGAGGGGGAGCGGCAGAGACACAAGCGCAGCGCAAATAAAACTAAGAGTATTCAGCACACACACACACACACACACACACACACACACACACACGCACACACACGGATCAGTGTCGCACCATGGTGGATGATACTCTGGTCCAGGAGCTTCTGCATGATCTTTATGGCCGTGTCTCGGTCGGAAGCCTCCTTGTGCTCCATCAGCCAGTCGATCAGCTCCTTGGCCACGAAGCAGTTGGGGTACGTGCGCAGGTGGTGGCGCCGATCCTTGATCACCTTGGCCTCATGCAGCCGCAGCCTGGAGGTCGATCAGAGAGGGAGAGGGCACTTTAGTTTGTACTGCAGTGATGCAACTGTGTTGGTGTGAGACAGTAGATGGAAGCCTGACTGAGGAATGAAAATGTCGTGTGTGTGTGTGTGTGTGTGTGTGTGTGTGTGTGTGTGTGTGTGTGTGTGTGTGTGCGTGCGCGGATCGATCCGCTGCATGACGCCCTGGACCTTGGGACGACGGCGCTGCCACTGTCGCGCGATGCCACAGCACCACTGGCCCATCGTTTCGGGGAGAGCCCTGCACATATTTCAAAAACATCCAACACGGGACCACGCGCTGAAATGTCATCCGAGAAGTGGAACAGTTGATTCGCGTGTCCACTCGTTACGTAAATAAGAGCCCGCTTTTCAGACTCTTCCGTTTGGTAATGTGAACGCAGCACCCGCGAGGAATGAGACACAGTTCCCCTGCTGAAATTCTCCATGTGAGCTGCAATCCCATCTGTGTGTGTGTGTGTGTGTGTGTGTGTGTGTGTGTGTGATGAACTACGTCAGTGATAGAAGGGTTGATGTGCGCAGTCAGCTGCGGGGCAAATCACCTCACTAAGCTCTGGATACAATGTCAAACATTCACCCACTGTCTGCAGGGATTTATGCTGTGACTTACAAACACAGTATATGTGTATCTACTATCAGACACAGCGACATGGCGAACCTCTCCTGCTTCTGTCTCAGCGTCAAGGTGACCTCTCCCTGAACCTGAGGTCAACAGCAACGGCCCCCCCCCCACTCCCCTACGCCCCCCTCAGCCAGGTTTCCTGCAGACCGCTCCTCCACACTCCCACCCGCTGCAGCTGACAAGCATCACTGTGGCTTAGCGCCGACAGCTCGGCCCAGTCAGACCCGCACGCCGTTCTGCCAGGACGGGAGACGGTCAAACAACCTCGTCTGTGCAAGGTTACAGACTTAGGGACTTCCAGCCGGGTCCAGCATCATCCTCTGTGTGTGTGTGTGTGTGTGTGTGTGTGTGTGTGTGTGTGTGTGTGTGTGTAGAGGATTTCAGTCCCGGCCAGTCTTAAATCATTTCATACGGAGCTGGAGGCAAAGTCATCGGTCCTGATGTGATGTGGCTCATAGTGGGTGATTGTTCAGTCTGTGTTCGCTCCTGACCAGTGCAACAGTGAGCCAATAGGACTGCAGCCAATATTGGTGTTTGACAAAAGGCGGATCTCTCTTCTGTTTTTCTGTTTAAACCAAGTGGCAACGTCTGAGGCCAATACTGAAGTGAACAAACGTGGACATGGACACGTTTAAAGGATAGTTGGTACAAACTTTGGCTTGATCTCAATCAGTCACAGACTTTTTTCTAATTCCCTCATTTCTATTCTGATGAGGTTTGACATTGTGCAAAATTAAGGGCGTGGCCTCTTGAGTGACACCTGCTGACCCGCCACGTTCTGCAGATGCTGCAGAAAGACCTGGGCTCCACCCCTGATCTACCTGTGCTCCGCCCCCGTTCCTGCTGCTGTCACTGTAGGTCCATCTCTACATACACTGTCTATGGTTTAATGATGATGATGATGATGAAGAAGAAGACATTTATTCAGACATATAGAAAACAGTGCGAGATGAACACAAATAACCCAACTTATATCCCTGAAAGGTTGTGGGAATAAGTTAATACTTCTTTATACCCACACCTATGTATGTATGTTTAATCTTTAAAACAGTAAATAGACACATATATATAAATAAATATATATATATATATTGATATGACTTCTTTGAAACATTGCTACCTTTTTTGAATAACAGCCAGATGATCTGTAATTCACTCTCTAATATTAGTATTGGCCTCTGAAAATCCATATGCGTCTGTCTGTGCTTTGTACAAGCTTCTCATTGTCTGGATCAAACAAAGCCTGATGGGAACTTCTCTGAGCGAGTCTCCTGCACCAAAGTTCGACAGTCAAGTCCCAGCCTGAGGTCATGACGTCTCTCTCTCTCTCTCTCTCTCTCTCTCTCTCTCTCTCTCAGTGTGACATGGGTGCAATAAATTGTCCATTCACAACACCGACAGAGTGGTCACAAGACTCAGCAGCTGCATGAGTCTGTGTATCATAATAGCCACCTCCGCCTCTCTCTCTCTCTCTCTCTCTCTCTCTCTCTCTCTCTCTCTCTCTCTCTCCTGCAGCTGATCTGCTCTCAGATACAAAAGGACTCAACCTGACTGATGTGAAACGTGTGATAAGAGAGTCTTTGTCATTATCAGTACCAGGAACTGTGTCAGTCATGTTCCATGAGCTGCACTCGTGATACAAGGATCAAACAAAGGTGTGGATAAGATACACACCTTGTTATTGCACTGCCTGTGTTTCATATCAGCACTAATTCTGACTCTATGAATAGTTCTGTTCACTGAGTTTAGTCAACCGAGATTTCTATATAAACAATGTATTCAGGGCAAAGCCAAAGGACAAAACTAATTCAGAATGTCAAGGTGAAATACAGAGGGAGAGCATCAATCATTAAACTGTTCAGTGTGTGTGTGTGTGTGTGTGTGTGTGTGTGTGTGTGTGTGTGTGTGTGTGTGTGTGTGCGCACACTGGGCAAAGACTAAGGCCACTGAGGCCACAAGTACTAACGTAATTAAAAGCATAGTGGTACAATTGATACGACATCCACATTAAAACTGTAGTTTTGTTCACTGGTACTTGACCTTTAACACAATTCCTCCCAGGATGAGAGTCTACAGACCGGCTCCGTGAGCTAAATGCTAATCTGCATCTTAAAATGATGCTAAAAAAAAGAAAAACAAAAAAAACAATGTGTCCTAAATGTAGATGTTCAATGACCACAATTAGAAACAAATGACATTGAAATAAATCAAATTTAAAGGCTCAACTCCATAATATGAACAAAAGGGTATAGGGATATTCATCGAGGAAAGCTAAATGATCCACTCAGAGACGGAGTTAGGTGGGACATTGAAAGTCCATTGTGTAAGATTGAGGGGAACAACATTTCCAGTGGCAGCAATCGAATATAGAACAGCTGCACTTATTTCTTTCGTTAATTAAGAATGAGCCCTTTATATTCATAAACAATGGGTAGGTCCTCTCTGTGGAGGCTGCCATGTTGTGCCACCATGTTTTTTAAAGTAGCTCATAATGGACAAACTCACCACCATGAGTTTTGATGACAACTAAAGGCTTCTACAAGTCTTTTTGACTCGTAGAGACTTCTAGACTTGAGTTTGTGACACACAAACTCAAGTCTCTTCCTCCAGAACAGCAGCGTCAGAGAGGACCATGGGCCCACCGCCCCGACCCACGGACACCAGCCACACAGCCAACTGGCAGCCTCAGTATACAGCTGTGCCAGGGACACACACACACACACACACATACACACACACACACAGAGGGAAACACACTTCAGAACAGGGCGACAGTGTCCAAAAGACTATCGTGTGTCCAGTCATTTCTGGAGGTGGCTACATTAGTGTCAGCTCTGTGTGGCTCTTTAGAGCAGCTCAGTGTTACAGTGAGTAAATCAAAACAACTCGCGCGCACCCAGCTGGAAAACACAATTCAGTGTTTTCCTCGTAGTCCAATGGTGGTGGTGGTGGGGGGGGGGGGGGGTGGAGTTCAGATGTGGGGGGGGGGGTTGAAATTCCAGGCATTGGTGCCATGCTTTACCTACTGAGCCTCTATTCATCAGTGGGAGCAGGAGCCAGTCAGCACCAGCAGGCGGACGATTTAGCGATGGTGCCAGTGCGCAGGGCACGGTCATGATGTGCGGTTGGTTGGTTCACAATTTCAACAGTGATGAATATCACTGGAGCAACAACACGAACTCATGTGCTGATGCGCAGGAAAGAATCCTGCAGAATCATGTCAAAGTGACTGTGTGCGTTGTTGTTGTTGTTGTTGTTAAGTTGCTCTCACATAACTATGAATAGGCCAGACTCGGACCACAGGGCACTGCTTCATGTCCTTACTGTCCATATGTTTAAACTCAGGACAAGAACACATCCCTCCACAGACACATTACTCAGTCCATCAGCACATACACTGACCAACTGTGCGACAAAAAGTAGAGCCTGGAGGGTGCAGCGTGGAAGATTTGGTGACGTCCATCACCGTTCCCTCTCTCGCCCCGAGTTGTTATTAAAGCTCAAAAGATGTTTAATACGTCCACTCTGGGCAACTGTAACCTTTTTTTTTTTTAAGAAAAAAAAGGCACACATTCAGGAGACTACACATTCGGAAAACTGTCGGTAAATACTTATTATCTACATATGGAGGTGACAAAAAACTGTACAAAATCCAACAGACTGCACCTTTAAGTGATCATTGAAACTCCAAAAACACGAGGGTTAAGGGGGTATCTTGTGGCGGGGGGGGGGTGCATATTGCAGATTAATACCCCTTGCCCCACCCCTGTTATCATGCGGGAGAACCCATGCTCTTAGATAACCGTTCAAGCTCAAAACTTGTTTCATCGTCAGTGTCGAAAATATGACAGTGCAGCATGGAAACCTTACATACTAATGTAAACAGAGGTATAATCGTCCTATTCTTCTTCTTCTTCCTTTCATTGCAGAGGGAAACAAGCCAACCCAAATCTTACACACTGCACCTTTAATACAACCACGCTGCCAGGCATGTGCAGAGGTGGCTGCAGGTATGTGTGTGTGTGTGTGTGTGTGTGTGTGGCAGTTTCACACACCTTCTCTAACACAGAGTGAGACCTGCAGCGGACCGAAGAACAGGCAGCGAGGGGGTCGAGGGAGACTTGGCCGACTTACCTCAGCTGCTCTCCGGTGACGAGCACCTCGGCCAGCCGCTCCAGCTCCGCCGCCTTCTTCTGCATGGTGTTCCCGATGCCGTCCATCGTGTCTCTGCACACACACACACACACCCAGGATGGATCACTCACACACACACACTTGCATGTCTGTTGTGTAACCGAGTTGAAATGTTGTGCAGCAGAGGAGTGTTGTTGTGAAGCTGCAGGGGCAAAACAAAGACGCGGACACACAAACACGCGTGTCCTGACTGGTGCATGTGGCGGTTTGAGGGGACTGAAGAAAAACACGGCCTTCTTACCTTTCGAACACCATGGAGAGAGAGAGAGAGGGAGAGAGGGAGAGAGAGAGAGAGAGAGAGAGAGAGAGAGAGGCTGGCTGTTTATTCCTTTGGTGGCGGAGGAGCAGCTTTATTCCATGTCAGGAGCAACACATGCAACGATGCACAGCGGCTGCAACCACACTTTCAATTCCAGCTCCACATAGTGCGCCGCGTCCACGCGTGTTTCCACGCCCCTGTCGAAATCCCACTGTCTGGTTGTATAAGTTTGTCCGCAGCAGTGTGTGTGTGTGTGTGTGTGTGTGCCTCGCGCTGCAGCACACAAACCACTTGGCGATATGTGTGTCACTGGTACAACACACGGGTTGAACGCACGTTTCTCTCCACGACGCAGCCAGTGCCCATCCACGCAGCCCCCGCATTGGGAGGATTCACGTGACGTCACGGAGTGGGTGTGTTTGTGTGTGTGTGTGTGTGTGTATGCGTGCGTGTGTGTGTGTGTGTGTGTGTGTGTGTGTGTGTGTGTGTGTGTGTTACCAAGAGGGGGCGGGGCTACATGGGAAGGAGGAGGAAGTATGCTCCTTTCTCTCACCGTCAGATGGTGGAGAGAGTCGGGTGGGACTTGG
>JAFBJT010109736.1:0-13862 GCA_016785325.1 Chascanopsetta lugubris
GCTTTTAGCAGCGAGAGGCGGAATTGTCAGAGCTGAATTGGAGAGAATGATAGAGAAAGAGAGAGAGAGAGAGAGAGAGAGAGAGAGGCTCAGATGTTTTGTTTCTTGTTTGGCTGCAGGTTTTGAAAAAGCTGCCAGGGAAACCTGCGATTTTAAAAGTGTGATTCACTTACGTGTTAAAGCTCATTTTTCGGTGGCTTGATATTCAACAGCTGGATGAAGGGGGGAGTGGTTATCAATATAGGGGGCGGCGCCGAGGTGAACCAATAGAAACGCAGCAGCTGAGTCGGGGAGAAAGTTCGAAATATTCAAATTCACAGATCCTGGCGCCGGCAGCACCAGCAGCCGCCTGAATCCAAAGGAGGAGGCAGCCAGGGGGGTTCACACTCATATTAGCATAGTGGAAGTGTGTTTTCCTTGTGTGTGTGTGTGTGTGTGTGTGTGTGTGTGTGTGTGTGTGGTCTTATTTTTTAGAGTGCTCGGCTCGGTGTGTGTGCCACCGGCTCTGTGTGAATGAATCCAGGGCAGCTCGGCCAACTTTGGTGAGGTGGAGCTGTCCAAGACGCAGGGCTGGAGGCCATGAGGGGTGTACATCACTTTTCACTCACCCACACACACACACACACACACACACACACACACACGTCCAGGTTCCCAGGGTTGGGGGTGCAGTGGTCAGATAGCATGGACATGGAGGCTGATCCAGTGGAGGACTCGTTAGTGTTGTTGGAGGATCCATGTGTTGTGACCAGACACTGTATATAAAGTTGGCATCGATAGTGGGCGTGTCACTAGTCTAACTCCGCCCACTTCCCGGTTCATCCCTCAAAAAAGAGGCGGAGCAAAGGTCGAGCCAGGGTGGGCCCATGGTGCTTTCGCAGCATCCATAGAACGTGCCCAGGTGTCACTCAAGAGGCCACGCCCCTTAATTATGCACAATTTCAAACCTCAACGGAATAAAAATAAGCCCCACCCCCTTCCAGTTGTCATAGCAACTAATGTGATGGATTGAGACAGCGTCCACGGGTCAGCCCAGGTGTCACTCAAAAGGCCAGGCCTCTCAATTTTGCACAATTATAATAAGCCCCGCCCCCTTGCAGTTGCCATGGGAATACATGTGACTGATTGAGTCCGAAAGCGTAGTTTGTACTGTTGGAGCGCAGCCTCTCGTGGCCACCCTGTGAACTGCGAGTCTCCCGCTTGGTTGTGACCTATTTTCCTCTTTGCCGCCTCCATCGCCCCTGTAACCCAGATGGCTCCGTGTAGAGCGACCGCAAATAACCAGGTTATTATGGGATGTAAAAGTTCAGAAGTTGGTTGGCGGTAAGAGAGAGCCCGTGATGAAGTGGTGCCTGGTGGTGGAAACACACGCGTCTGATTGGGTCAGTGATTATTCAAGTTGATTTATATTTGCCGAGTGCGATGATGTTGTGCCCGGCGCTCCGTCTCATATTTCATCTGTTTGATTGCGTAACTCTCCGAGCAGCAGAACGGCCCGAGTCCCAATTAGTGTCCATCTCTCGGAGGGGAGAGGGGAGAAGTGGCGGTTCTGGACTCCGGACTCTGGGTCCAGAAATAATAATCCATGCCACACAACAGATGGTCGAAGCTGGAAACCACATTTTCAATTCCACCTCCTCCTGCTTGTTTTTTTTTATCACTTTGGGAAACGTGGCGGACTGCTGCCTCCACTCAGAGCGACTTATTGGGGGATTTGCGGTCTGACCTCACGGCGAGAAACGGGGAATAAGTGCAGTGTAATCCCCCCTGCCGTGCTCCGATAGCAGGAACAAAGCTCGGCTAAACGCTCCGATATTGGCCGGTTTGTTCTTATTGCGTTGATCAGCAGCAGTTCGCCGCCTCTCTGATGTGCTGACTACACTTCCTTTGTCCAGATGAGCCCTGACCTACTTTCTTATCCCAGATTGTCAACCTCATTACTTCGTCTCCTGTCCACCGGTCAGTCCTGGTCACCTCAAAGTTAACTGTAAGACCTCCGCCTTCACTATGTTTACATTAAGCCCAGTAATAACTATTAGAATATTAGTATCACGGAGAGAAAGGTTAATCCCAATCAGCGTCCGATGAGGCTCGTAGTGGGCGGTTCTTGCCGATGCGTAACTCCTCCCACTTCCTGGTTCATCCGAAAATGGGCAAAGAGGCGGAGCACAGGTCGAGCTGTGGTTTGGGCCCATGGTGTCACTCAAGAGGCCACACCCCCTAGTTACACACCATTTCACAGCTTGATAGAATAGAAATAAGCCCCGCCCCCGGACAGAGACCAAAACAGTCGTTTGTACCAGACTTTAAACGTGTTTCATTCGCCTGTAAAGTTCTAACATGGGGGTCTGCCGGGATTGGCTGACTTTTGGGGGCAGCCTCCTCCAGGCCACTCGAGTGTCTCCATGTGCCACAATTGGGCCACGAGTCAGACTTTGGACTTTTGCAGGTTCAACAGATCCCAAAGTAGAAGTTGAAACCACAGATCTTCTCAGTTTCCAGTGTCTGTGACCTGCGATGCTTCTCATCCTCATCGTTTTCAGTCTAATGGGGTCAGGCAGGGTCCTCAGCGCATCACAGCTACTTTTACATCAGCGTGACAAATGGTGGAACGCAGCGGTGGATCTGAACCCAGCGTCTGTGATAACGAGGTGCATCATATTCACCGCGGGAGAAAAATGAGTTTTTCTGACCCGAGACCCGACGCGCGAGCGTGGACGTGTGAGTCGCGGAGAAAATGACAATTTGTCCGATACCGGCGTTGGCAGCAGTCGGAGGGTTCATCGCTCTCCTCCAGGGGAGGGAACTTTGGGTTTGCGTCATCATTTGATTCTCTTTATTCTCTTTTACTTTAGTTTGTCAACATCATATGCATTTACACATCTATACATGTATCATGTCTACTGAAATTGGTGGAATTATGTGTATTATTATTATTATAATTTGCACTTTCATCTACATTGCTGCTTGGTTCTGACCAACACAATTATAAATAGGGATATGAGCTTTCATCTTTATTAGAATAGGACACGGAAAACATGTTTTTATTTGACCTAAATTGCATTTGAATGAAATCGCTGTGTTTAAACGATTTAATCTTTCAACATAATCTGCATTAAAGGACATTTGACTCATTATCACGAGTCCAGAATCACATTTGGATCTTCAGTTCTCCATCAGTTCTTTAATGTTTGACTGTAATGTGAATATTTCTCCTTGTTTTTTATAACTGGGCTGATTTCGAACGACCGTCTCCTCATGCTTGATTTTTCTAATTGGAGTTAAAAGTCTCCTCGGTCGGTTCACTTCATTATTTACTGCGTCTTTGATTTATTTGTCACCTGTTGAACAGAATAGATTCCGTCCTTATACACCACACGCAGGAAAACATGTTGGCTGATGGTTCAGCTTCCTGTGCCGTCCTCATCGACTCCTCCGGCTCCGAATCATTAAATAGTTAAATGTTAACAACGGACGCCGTCTTGATTCCGAGATCCCTGAGATCTATAAACACGCCTCTTATCAGGCTTTTAGACCAATTATCCCGAACATATGACGACTGGAATGCTCCTTAATTAACATCGGATCGACTCCACTGTCGATTCTAATCTTCTGCTTTTTCTCCAAATCCAATTTAAAGCAGAAATCGAACACTAAAAGACTGGAGGGTAGAAAACAACTGTACCTGTTGCGCTTTGCGTCTCCGCTTCCAATATTCACATTAATTCCTCGTAGTGGGCGGTTCTCTCGGCTCCTCCCACTTCCTGGTCCTTCTAAAAACGGCCAAAGAGGCGGAGGACATTTAGACTGGGGTGTGGCCCATGGTGCTGTCATTGCGTCCACGGAAGGTCGACCCAGGTGTCACTCAAGAGGCCACGCCCCTTAATTTCGCATACAAAATAAGACCCGCCCCCACCACGGGAAAGCATGTGACTGATTGAGACCAAAACTGTAGTTTGTACCAGACTTTTCAACATAAAGTTGATCATTTTAACATGGGAGTCTGTGGGGATTGACTCGCTTTTGGAGCCAGCCTCAAGTGGCCACCCTGTGAACTGCAGGTTTACTGAACTGCAATATTTATATAATTTAACCCAACTTTATTTTTTACAGTGCAAATCAGAGCATATCAAAACAAACTGCATCATCAGTGGTTCACATGTTTGTTTGTTAAAAAAAAAAAAAAAAGCGATGAATTCCCTGGTGCTTTGGGATCGTCTCCTTTAAATAACGATGCGTGTCCATGTGGGCGGGATTTCTCGGGGCCTGTGTGATGATGCTGCCACTTCTCCGGTGCTGCTCGGTTTGATGCGTCAGAAGTTTGTCCAAACTGCAACGAGCTGTTTTGCTATTCCTCCCTCACAAAATGTAAATGTGTCCCACAGATGTTTGGGAAATAAATCCAGATGAATAGAAGCTCATATGTGGAGCGAGTGAGTGGATGGTGACGAGCCTCTGAGGGGGCGTCGCCAAATTCTGCTCCACGCCAAACAAAGCAGGGAGGGAGCGGAGCGAAGCGCCGCAGTCTGGATTAAACCAACTGCTGCACCGGGTTTTCTGAAATATTTCTCAGAAAATCCTGAAAACCAAGATTATTTTACACCTTATCCACGGCTTCCTCTCATTGTCAACAGGATTATGCAAAAAAAAAAAAGTGAAACCTGAAACTTTCAAAGCCAAGAAAGAGCCCGTTGAATATTTGTGTTTTGTAAATCAGAACGTAACCAGGATCATCACTTCCCCTCTCAGCGAGATCTGTTGACCTTTCTGTGAATCATTTGTGAATCGTGTCCAAGACTGATTTGTCTTGACTCGTCCTGTTGACGTCCATGTACACGACCTGTGTGTGTTGCCGTGGTTACAGTTGAGCCTGATTGTAGCCTGGTCATGTTTGCGCACCCGCGCTGCTCAGCTGCAGAATACTAGGGAATGTTTCGGTCCTATGTTGTTGGATTGAAGCAAAGACTCTTATTTTGAAAGGTGCATCTTACCACTTGCAGTACTATTCTTTTATTATTGCAGTTGGATGAGAAGTTTAAAGTTCAGCTGAAAATGACTAGGTTAGGATCAGGGCCTATAATTGGATTAGGGTTAGAAGTAATAGCGATGGGTTGGGGTTAGGAAATAGTCCAAAGGTTAGGGTTAGAGTGGAGGCCAAGGCCAGGGGTTAGAAACCGGGTTAGGCAAGAGTTCCATGGGTGGGGTTAGAGGTTCGGGTTGGGGGGGTCAGGGTTAGGGTAAGTTGTGTGTTAGGGTAGAGTCAGGGGTTAGTCCCTTGGTTAGGGTGGGCTTAAGGTTAGGGTGTGTGGTTAGGGTTTAGGGTTTAGGCTGGTGACAGGGTTAGTGTTGGGGGTTTGGTGTTGGTGGTTTTGGGGGTTGGGGTGAGGGTCCGGGGCTATAATTTGACTTAGGGAAGCGTTATTAATCCACAACTTCAGACACATGAAGCGCGAGGCGACCCCTCAATGTAATCTGTCACTGCTGGAACTGTGTTGGTCCTGAACACAGATCTTTTATCCGTCAGCTACAACAGTTGAATGGTACGTCTTCGTCCACTCGTCCACCGACGCGTGGGAGCCTCTGCTCTCGCTCTGCGGCTCAGGGAGGTAAACACATCGGCCCTGACACCAGGCCTCATCTTCTCAGGGCGAGAGGTTCACGAGTGGCTGCAGCCGCCTCTCGGCCCGTCGCCTCGGCCCGTTCTGGCGAGAGCTGCGTTATGAACGACCCAATCGGCCGCCCCGTAAATCGCTCAATTTCGAGAGCGGCTGCTCGGAAAAGAGTGGACCTGCCGCGCAGACGTCACGTTATTCACGGCGAAAAACACACAGCCGCCGTTAAAACCTCGCCCTCGACCGGACCGACGCGAGGTCGACGGAATAATTGAAGCGCCTGATGAAACCTGAGCTGCAGCAGCTCCGATCAAAGGGAATCATTTCACCCGTCAAAGGGAGAAAATCTTTTGAATCATTTAATTCGTGTTGTTATTTCTCACCTAAGCTCATATTTTGGTCAATGGAACTATTTTCAGCTGCGGATTAATACACATTCAGTGGTGTCCTGCTTATTTACAGCAGCAGGATGACTGTGTGTGTGTGTGTGTGTGTGTGAGTGTGTGAGTGTGAGTGTGTGAGTGTGAGTGTGAGTGTGTGTGAGGCTGAGTAAGAAATAAACAACACAGGCCTTGTTTATGCTAATGAGGCAACATGTCACAGAGCAGAGGTGCTGGTTCATTAATGTATTAGCTTCTTAATGATGATTTTAATGATCAAATTAGATAATGATGTCATTAGTTGTTGTAGCTCATCGTTGTTTGTTTGTTTTGAACAACACAGAGTTTGTTGTTGAATTTGAAGAATTGATTTGGAAACGGTGACTAATTGTTGAAGTCTTGACATTTGAGTCATAAAATGTGTAACTGGAGACGGAATAGAAAAGAGGTTTGAATGGATTCTTCTCCTTCTGCATTTCTCCTGGGTCTTGTTGATCATGTTAACATGGCAGTCTATGGGGATTGACTCACTCACAGAGCCAGCCTCTAGTGGCCACCCTGTGAACTGCAAGTCGGAGGCAGTGTTCGCTTTTTTTCCCCCCCCATCTCTGAAGTGGGAACAGGATACCTGGGTGTTTTTCAAACGAGAACATCAGAAAATGATGCCATTAAATCAAAATAGACAAAGCGTTAGCGGGACAATGACCTTCAATGGCGTCATTTACACGAGCAGGAAGTTCAGACGTCTTATTTTTAAAATGCAAAGAAAAGAAGTGATGATAAAACCTCCTCCTATCGATAAATCCGTCTGGACCCGAGACAGAAGTGTTGTGGACTGTAATAAAAAATAATGGTGTGAGGTTTTGTGAGGCGCTGCGATTACTGCTGATTACACTGATTATGGTCTGTGAGCACAGTGGATGGAAGGAGTCCTAATTATCTGTAATGGCGTCTGTGTTCGTCTCTGTCATCTCGGGGAGTGAGGAGGCGCAGCTCTGACGGAGCGGCAGATGCTCCGTGTGTGTGTGTGTGTGTGTGTGTGTGTGTGTGTGTGTGTGTGTGTGTGTGTGTGTGTGTGTGTGTGTGTGTGTGCGTGTTAAAGTTTCCCCTGCATGCCTTCTTTCATGTGTTGCACACTTATTTCAACACAGTTTAAAACCCATTAATTGACTTGCAAACAAACAAACGCTGACTCGGCAGATTCGATCGCTGCCGTCCGACTTTCAACCTGAGATCTCGAGTTTCCTCGAACCTCCGTTGTCCATCGTGAAAACTCAGTCCAGGATCTCCAGTTCTGTGTATTAGCAGTTTCCTGGCTGCCATGTATTTTATTATTCCGTATTAAAGGTGCATATACCAAAGTACTGCAACTGCTGAGTAGCACAGTCAATCTTGGACGTGTCTTTATATATAAATAAATGTCTTTATTTGGACATGTAGTTATTTGAGGCAGTGTCTGTGTTTTGATGCCGTGTGTGAAGTGAGAGTTCTGAAAACTGAAGCCTGCAGGGACTTTTGCCCACGAAGGGGGTCCACCTCAATTTCTCAATAATATAAAATCAATTTGTCAATTGACTCCAATCACTGTGGAGGCCGCCATCTTGGACCGCCGTGTTTTTTGTTTGTTTTTTCCATCGCCCCGGAATAGACAGAGAAAACCACTTACAGTTTTGATAGCTGTCCTCCCCACGCCGTCTCCTCCACCCAACCTCCAGCCAGTGCCACTCAGCGATGCTCAGGTGCCGTTCGGGCGTAGCGAATTTCAAAATAATGTTCCGGTGTGTTTGTAATATTTTCGGTGTAACTTCAGGGATGAGGTTAACGAGACGGAACGATGAGGATCCCTGGTTCGGAGCCTCGTCTTTGCTGCTGCCCTGAATCGATACCGACTCAGAGACTGTGTCTTTGATTCGACTTTGTTATGATTTGGCTTTTCCTCCTGCGGTTCTGCAGATTTGGAATGAGCCGCCCTGAAACTGAGAGGTTTCACTGAACTCTCCTGCATCTGTGTTGTTGCTATTTATACCCCCCCCACACACACACACACACACACACACACACACACACACACACACACACAGCAGCAGTGAAGCCATGCAGGCTACATCTCTAAAACTCCTGCACATTCCCGCGCCACTGAATCCAGCGGAGGCTATCAAACCTTTCATCTTTTATGTATGAGCTTCCTGCCTGTCCTCCTGCAGGAGGGGGGGGGGGGGCCGCGGGGGGGGGGGGGGGGGGGGGGAGGCCAGACACTGGTCCCACCTCAAAGAAACCTCAGTGGAATTATTACATCTGAATTATTCATGGTACACAAGGGCCATATCTTTTAAAGGGACAGCCCGTGTGTCTCTATCGCTGTCAAATTAAAGGCGGAGTGGAAAAAAACAAAACGAGTGTCCCCGTCTGAAAACATGACCTCCCCTGCGTTTATAGTGGATGCCATATTATGGGATGTATACCGTATGGGGTGTGATCATTAGTGAAATGTTTCAGTCGGGGCTGGATCAGACAATACAGTGGAGTGAGTCTGTTGCCATGGAGCTTCTCCTTCGATAACCACCAGAGGAGAATGCGGCAGTTGAATGGCGGTTGCAGTGGTGGGCGTGTCCAAAGGAATCCTCAGGTCACAACGTCATGGAGGAATTTAGTGATTAAAGCTCCAGTATGATATAGTCATGTATCCGCCTCTTTGCCCATTTTTGGATGAACCAGGAAGTAGGAGGAGTTAGGCTCGGCCAAGATGGCCGACGAGTGAAGCGCCCACTCAGATCCTCATCAGCACTCTGCAGAAACCTATGAGTGACATCACGGACTCTTTACACACAGGCCGTGAGTGCACCTACTGCCCCCTATGGGAGAGGATGAGTCGCCAACCGTGTTAATGAATTCACCATTCATCGATAAGTGGCTGTGGTTGTTTTTGTGATGTTTACTTCCTCTCGGTTTGAAATGGCTCTCGGCCGCGCTGGTGGTGCTGCTCTAATCACTGTAAGACACGGTGCAAGTCTGACTCATCCACCAGCTTAACCTGCTGAGCAACACACACACACACACACACACACACACACACACACACACACACACACACACACAGTAAATAGTTACAGCTTTGATAATAACAGCACATATTGCAGCTCCCCACAGAGTTGGCTGCACGGAAGGTGGCTGCGTCTCCGGCTCCTACATCTATTCTTCGCCACTTCCTCGCCAGCCAACTCTTTTGCTGCTTTGTTTACATTTTGCAGCAGCTTCAGAATTCTCGCGCCCTCTCATGAACAATAACCCCGTTTAGAATTTACCGCCTGGAAAATAGTTGCCGAGGATGCACAGTGGAATTCTCCGAGCTCCCTGTAAAGGCTGCTTCGTTACCGCACACGTGGAGAAAAATTTCATCCGCCATCTTTAAAATCCTGCAGGCCGGCGTAGTAACCTCGGCGTGCGGCAATTAAACTCTGTCTATTTATCGCGGCATCAAACCGCCGGTGGAAGCGGCAAGAATGAGCCTTCGGCAGCCTCCTATCTCCGTCAGACGCCTGATATAATTAGCCCTGCTTCGTCCCGCCCGGAGCCATTGTCTTTGTTTTGATGGTATCTGCGTCGCGCCCGTAATTGCATTTACTTTCACTCCGCTGACTTTCTAACCTAAAGTAGATTGGACCTGGAATTTGCTCTGTTATGACTAATTACGGCTAACGACATTTTGGTGGCGTCTGCGTACGATGCAGGAGATACAGCCGTGACGGCAGCCTCGGAAAGGATCAGCGGCGAATGGAAGTGACGTTTTAATTATGTTGCGTTAGCTTGTTTGCATCAAAGCTAGCTATTTTTTTGGCATGTTTAAACTTGCCATAGAGATCTATGATGACTTCAGTGTTTATCCCATCATCTTAAATGAAGCCAATTTCAACTTAAAGGTACAGTGTGTAAGATTTGAGTGAAACTGCAGTTCTTTTATTTTGAAACGTATTTTGAAATACAGGAAATGAATGGAATAGCTGTGATATTGATCTTTACTTTACTAAAAACTGTGTTAGAGTTGAGTGAACCTCAGCTGGTGTGAACCAGCCTGATCAATATAGTGGCTCATGATTCACCCTAGTGGTAAAAAGTGATATTACGGTTTGCGGGTCCTGCCACTTAAAGATGTTATTTTTTAAATACTTTTTTCAGGTCATTTCTGATTTATTTTTATTTTTTTTACTCTACATACTGCACCTTTAATATTGAGGCCACCGATAAAGAGGCTTCCTTGATATCATATATTGAATCCTTTGAAAAGCTAAACTTTGAGGTGCAGAGCAGCACCGAGCTCATCTCCCACAATGTGTTCACGCTATTTCGCGGATTAACTGTCACCCCCCTACAAGCCGGTTACCACGGCAACACTGCCGGCACCATGGCAGCACGTCGCCCATAACGCTGCCTACCACCAGATGCAGCCGTGGCATCTTGGAGGCGGGAGCTGTCGCTGTCAGTGTTTGTCATTTTTGTTTTTTTTAACGTGAGCCGACGCCTGCAACACGGAGCATATCGCTTCGTGCCATGCGGACCCCCGGAAGCCACAGGATCGAACCCCGGCTGGTTCTCTGACACACTCTACACATCTGAGGAGGAAGCTGCACCACGGTGCCGGGTTTGATCGGGAACCTGTGGGAGGAGCTGGGAGCTCTCAGGGTCTTTCCCGCTGACAGGTGTGGATTTATGGGATGTTAGCTAACATTAACTGGTTGTGGAGTTAATGCATTTAATGGCACCTCTGAGCCACAGAGTCAGTCTGGGATTAAATGAGTGTTAATGCAGGAATGTGGGAGCTGGTATAAATGGATTATAGAGAAAAAAAAAAAAAAGTTCTCGGAAAGCAACACCAAGTCCAAGTTCTTACACTTGTATGGATTTATACGACTGCATCACAGAAGGTGATGCGGACGGAGACAGGAGGAGTGAAGGTTCAGCCTCTGGGAGCAGGAATGAACCACATTTTGTTCAACATATAGAATAAAAAAAAACTTGCATTTCTTTCTTTTTTGACCCTGAAGGTTTGTTTTGTAACATCTTTTTTTTCGAACCTTGAAGCGTTGAAATCCGAAGCCAGTGTCAAATAAAAAATACATATGTTTCTGATTACGATACAAGAAAATTATATTATGTACAATTGACTATTTTATATACTGTTTTTCCTCATGTCGGAACCACGTTTCACGATGTCATCAGCGAACAAAGATTCACATTCACTTCTGTCAATTGTTTGATTTCTTATTATGAAAATACGCAAACGACGAGAAGAGACAGAAAAGTGTGTGTGGGGCACGACAACAGCAATGTAAACACACCGTGGCTCAGAGTTCAACTTAGACACTTTCACTCCGTTTCCACTCATTCCATCAGAATGCGTTGAGCGTTTGAACCGAACTCCTGAGCTCTCACTCTGGAACACGGTGTGTTCCCACTTACGGAGACTGAAACTTATTGCTGACTCCGCATAACTTGATTTCAACAAACGTTCTCTCACGGGTGGGAGAACCGAGATGATGCTCAGTCTCTGAAAGCTGGAGCTCTTTAGTAGAAGGAAGCTGGATCATTGATTGATTGACTGATTGATTGATCGACTCTGGCACGGTGACGGTTGCTCCTTGTCAGAACCTGGGAAAGCGTCGGAGGTCGGTTGAAATCCCGCCGCTCGGTTGCACCCGCTTCCAGATACCGTACCTTCCTCTGCCGAAGCTTCCAGTGTGTTTACAGCCGAGCCGAGAATCTCCAGCGAGGATCAAAGAGCTGGTGGATGAGGAGGAATCCGAATGTGAGCGCTGACTGCATCACCGGGCGAGCCGTCATTTTGTTTTAGTCAGGGCTGGAGGAGGAGGAGGAGGGGGAGGAGGAGGAGGAAGAGGAGCAGGAGCAGGCAGAGCGAAACACAGCCACCGACAGCGCTGCTCGTCTCCACCGTCGGCTTTTCATGTCAGACAGTTTTGTCTCTGAGGCAGAAGCTTAAAAGTGAGAGCAGCTTTGATGGGAGCCGCGGAGGTTTATTCTAAATTAATTTCTACTTCCTGTTTGCTGCTCCGCACGCCGTCACTGCACCAACCACCATGAATATGTACGAGAGGTGCAGGCTTTTGGATTCATGAGTCTATTCCAGTTTGACTTTTTGGGGTCATGCAGATGTTGCAGCGTAAAAAGTATATGATGCATGACGCTTTTAAGAAGTGAAGATTCCCTAAGATGCTGTTTGGAGCCCCCAAGAGGTCAAGTGGAGAACTTTTTGAGTATATTTTTGTATATGTTCCTTCACAAAATGACGTGCAGCTACACTTTTATCTGTTACTTTAAATGTAAGTACGTATAAATAGGCCAAAATGTCCCCCAGGGATCAATAAGAAATATAACTTGAGGCTTTTATTGTGAAACTTTGAGCAGGAAATGGAGTGAATATCTGTAATGATGATGTTTACTCTGCAGATAAACATTAAAACAGTGTTGAAAATTGAGCGAACGTCCGCTGATGTGAACGATCGGCAGCCTGATCAATGTAGTGGCTCATGACTCATCCTAGTGGTACAAAGTGGTATGACGGCCGGGTGGTTGTGTGTTTTTGGTAACTTGTGTGGTCATACAGATGTTTAGAGCGTAAAATTGATTAAATAGATAAGTGTTATAAAGAGTAATGTTGCCCTGGGTGCTGTTTGGAGCCCTCTAGAGGTCAAGTGAGGAACTTTGAAACATTTCACTATCGGTGGTAGCGTGCATTTCTCCGTCCAATACGTCCAAGCCTTTAAAAAACGTAATATCGTAAAAGTGTGGATCAAGTGAGCAGCCAATCGCTTCATCAATTAGATAAGTGGTTTTAGACGAGCTCAGCTCCAAATGTGTTTTACACCTCTCGAAGATGGAGCAGCATAAAGTACTGTAAGTACTATAAAGTACTGTAAGTACTATAAAGTACTGCGACATGAGCAGGATATACAGCGTAGTACTGGAGTAGCTGGCAGCGTCGTAGCAGCAGTTTATTAACACTAAAGCCTTAACTTCATAATGCTGAATGACTGAGGGCTGCCCATGTATCACCCTGACACTGCCCCCCCCCCCCCCCCCCCCCCCCCCGACACACACACACACACACAACCCTAACCCCCCCTCACGGAGAAGGCCACATATATTTTTCAAGCTCATGTTGACGCTCGCCTCGTATCTCCGCGCCTGAGACGCGATCGCGTTTGTCACGAGGACGGCGGTGGTGTGGTGTGGGGGCGGGGCCTTTGGGGGGCGGGGGCGGGGGGGGGTTACACATCTGGAGCGCCATTTGTTTTAATAATTCATCGTTTCCGACTTCATAATCAACCCCGACACGGTCCAAGTCACTAAACTCGGGGGTCCCACGTGAATTCATCTGTCGCCGCCGCCTCGTGTTTGAGAGTAACACCTGGAGATAGGAGTCGCCGGCGCCGCGCAGCCCCCATCATTTGCATATGCCGGTGTTTGATGAGTGGCCCCTCCTCCCTGCCTCCTCCCACTCTGTGAATTGATGTCTCGTTTGCAGAGATAAGAGAGGGAGGGGGAGGAGACGCTGTTCGGAATGTTTGTCTTCGCCGAGCCTTTCTCTCTCTCTCTCTCTCTCTCTCTCTCTCTCTCTCTCTCTCTTTCTTTCCCTCCGTCTTTCTTTGTCTTTGTGCTGCAGTAGATAGAGAAGTGATAGTGTGTGTGTGTGTGTGTGTGTGTGTTGTGTGGTTGTTGGGCTGTGATGTCGTTAGATACACAGACTCCACTGCTGTGAAACTGCAGGAGACGGAGACAAGTGGAATTGTGTGATACAGTTAAGGGATAATGATCTATGGTGAAATACAGTGGGGTGAGATGGAGGGAGGGCTGGCGA
>JAFBJT010109736.1:21839-32009 GCA_016785325.1 Chascanopsetta lugubris
GATAAACACACATAAAACAATAAAAAACCAAAGCTGAAAAAAAACACTGTATAGAAATATATAAATATCCCATAAAAACACACACACACACACACGCAGGGCTTGTCCGGTAAAGTGCATTACTTGCACTTGAGTGCCATTATTGCTCTCGGATAAAAAACAGTGTTTGTCCTTGTTTGTATTTGTCCTGTATCTTCTGCCCGAGGGCAGCAGTTCGTACAGGTGGTGACCCGAGCGGGTGTGAGGGGTCTCTGCGTATGTTGTGGGCTTTATGGAGGCTGCGGGAGCTGTAAACCTCATCCAGGGAGGGGAGAGGGCAGCCTATGATGTTCTGCGCTGTGTTGACAACCCTCTGGAGGTTGCACCCTGTTGTGCAGGTTGACTCTGGCAGGTTGACTCTGGCAGGTTGACTCTGGCAGCGCTGTCGTAAACCCCATCACAGAGTGTTTAGGCTTCTGTCACATGACCCCCGTCCAGGAGACAAAAAAATAGATAAATAATCATACTTTAAAGGTGCAGTGTGTAAGAGTTGCTGACATCTAGAGTTGCATGTTGTGTCCATCCATGTTGTATCCACTCAAACTCAAAAGATGTTTCTTATCCAAAACAAAAATGGTGGCCCCCGTGGAGAGAACCCGCTCCTCATGTAAATATATATTAATGAGCTCATTTAAGAGTAATGGAGAAAACAAGAGCTACTCCGGTGATTATAAATGCATGAAAATATCAGTATGTAATTGTTTTGTAGAATTTTTAGAAGTCACAAGAATGACCGACATCTTACACACTGCACCTTTAAAGCGATACAAGCGATACAAATGTTTTCATTAATAAGAAACAAGCTTTATTTCGAGCACGTTTATACAATCACATTAAACCAACACCTAACCTTGCAGGGGGGAAATAGCTATAGTTGGGAAATGCCGCTGCATTTCTTGCACTTTGAAATAACTGTAGTGCGGCTGATTGATGTGTATCATCAGAGAAACACACACACTTCTCTCACACACACTCTCTCTCTCACAGGTGCATTAGAAGTGTGTCACAAGCTTGCACTGACTCGAGGCTCCTGTGTCTTTCCCACAAGAAACACACCAGAGATGCGACAGTAACAACACGTCCCCAGACACTGATGAGACAGACAACAATTACACCAAACCACGGAGGCTGCTGATTTGTTTCCCCCTGACTGATCTCTTCTATTGTGCCCGCTCGGGTTCATCAGGGCTGTTTTGAAAACAACACTGAATGAAATATGCGCTCGCAGAGTCGCATGACATGTTACCGCTCCATCACACTTCATGTTGATGCTGACAAAGCTGAACTGGTTTTTTGTGCAACTTTTAAACAACCCTCTGTTCATGGTCACACACTATTTCTAAAGGTGCTGTGTCATCGTTTGCTGTTCACTGCCTTGGATTGCATTTCTCATGAACATGCGTCACGTGCTTTTGTAACTGCTGTTACAGGAGTCGGCAATTCTTTTTCCAGGGGGTCCACGTAAGAAAACCGCATCGTTAATCGGGCCTAACAATCTTTGTTATTTCATAAACTGTCGTCATAATTCAAAGGAATTACTGTAAACATCTCATGGGTTATTTATTTATGCATTATCTATATTATCTTTATTTCAGTTACAATTACTCCAAACACCATCTTATCGAGGAACTCGAATGGTGTGAGAATAACACAGATAACAATGAGACACCTACCATTTCTCAAATAGAAGAAAACCGTTAAAGTTTGTTTACTTATGCTAATTAACCAAGAAACACAAGCTCGACATCAACTATGGGATATATGAATTTTATGCGATGTATATTTTATTTAGTATTTTTTGGTTTTTAATTCAAATGCAGCTAATTGAATGTAAAGGGGAACATTCAGCCCTCTAGCATCGCCACCTGCTGGTCGTTTTTCTTTATCGCTAAACTTTTTTCATGTTAGCGCACTGTGACATTCAGGTTCAAACTGCTCCATCTTCTCATTAAATACATCTGAGTAGTTGAAAACGTTCATTGATTCTGGTTGTGGCCCGTTATGAAGAGGTGCTGGTGGGTCCTGAACCCAGACCAACTGAGAACCACTGCTCTTGTCGATAGGAGTTCAATCTAGTGTCTGGAGCTTTTAGCAACAGAGCTGAATCCATGTTGTATATCAAATCATGTCTATTTGTAGCCACATGTTGCCCCGCCCACTTTGTATGACAGGTTATTTGAGGCCTTGGTAACTGAAGATTACTGTCAGATTATGTGATGAACATCTGGGCTTAACTGATTTGCACGGGGGGGAAAAATCCATCCTCTTAGAGGAAGGTTTTAAGTGAAAATGTAACGGATATCAACATTCTGCTTAATCGGACCAGACCGTCTGCTGTAACACAAACCCTCAATCCTGCCCGGTTTGAGACGAGTGTGCCTGAGAAAGTGTGTGTATATTTAGGAGGCCGTGTGTTTAGGTGGAGGAAAATGAGAGTGTGGCTTGGGTTACGGCAAAGCCTGATTGTCTGGTAACAGGAGCCGGGTCTTTCTCGCGGAACGTCAGGTTCCCACACCCTCCTATCACTTCACTCTTGTTCTCACACACGCTCCCAGACCTGGCTGCTGCTGCTGCTGCTGCTGCTGCTGCTGCTGCTGCTGCTGCTGCTGCTGCTGCTGCTGCTGCTGCTGCTGCTGCTGCTGTTGCTCTCCGGTAATGCTCTGCAGTCTCTCTGCACTGAATGAGTGGACTGAAAGCCACTTTAAGGCCACTCATTCAGTTTCTACGTGTCTGTATTTAAAGGTGCAGTGTGTAAGATTTGGTGACCTCTAGAGGTAAAGTTGCATGTTGTATCCATCACCTTACCCTCATCCCTCTGAGCTCGAAGGAGAACCTGTGATAGACTTCAGTTGTCATTGAAACTCAGTAGATGCTGAGTGCGTCAACTTTTACTACTGTAAAAAAAAAAAAACATGGCAGCCCCCGTAGAGACGACCCACTCCCCATGTAAATGAATGGGCTCATTTAAGGGTAATGAAAAAAAAACAAAAACATCTGGGTCATTATAAATGTATAAAAATCTCAGTATCTATTTTTAGAAGTGACAAAAATGACCAAAATCGTACGCACTGCACCTTTAAACGCCAACAAATAAATACATTACTACTGCACAAATCAAGCCATGCACAAACACACTCAGCTTAATAATGCGCGCGTTTGTTTGTTCCCTCTGTGCATCGTCCTAGTTTAACATCACTCTTAGGTTACAGAAATGCTGTCCACTGAAGAAGAGTGAGCGGAATTGATTACTAGTTGGCCTCGCCAGTAGCACTTTGGTGATACACTCGCATGTATACAATCGTCATGGTCACCAAACACCGGCATAACAACACACAGGCGGACCGAGAAAGAAATTCAGCCCTCTCTGCTGGGATCAGCCCGAGGGGAGGTGTGTGTGTGTGTGTGTGGGGGGGGGGGTGCAATTTGGTTGCAAGTGGTGTGGAACATGCTCACTCTATCATGTGCACCCCATGTGAGTGTACAGAGACTGACAGGGTCACTGATGCAGCAGCCAAACAGGATTTATCCCCGAAGAACCAGTGATCTTATATTATACCGGCCCCAATCGATCAGCCTGCTCTCTAAATGCAGGATAGAGTTAAAGGTGCAGTGTGTAAGATTTGGTGACATCCACAGGTGAAGTTACATTTTGTATCCATCACCTCACCCTTGCCATGCGGGCATGCGGGAGAACCCATGTTTGCCCTCGGTTGCCATTCAAGCTCAAAAGATGTTTAGTACGTCCACTCTGGGCCACTGTAAAAACAAAGGGAGGACCCTGATGTAATTATACGAGTTTTATACGTAATTGTAAGGATTTCACCTTTGTGTGAAGCACCTTTAGAAGACTCGATTTGTTTCTATATGATAACATTTAAACACGTTGAACATTTGGACCAAAAATAAAACACAAATGCCTGTCCTACAATTTCAACACAATCAAACATCCACTGTGTTCAAGTGCACACACACACTCACACACACACACACACACACACACACACACACACTTATGGAGGGTCTGATTTAACCACAGCACAATGCCTGACAGACATTCAGCCACAATGGTGAATTGTTCCCTTTGTTATGAGAATTGCTCAATTCATTTAGCGCGAGCGGAGGTATTGAATCATGGGAGCGAAGGTAGAGGAGCCGCAGACAGAAGGAGGGATGTGGAGCGAGTGGAACACTTTGGTGCTCAAAGATGATGCCAGTGATAGAGCCCAGCTGTGCTGTGATGATTCGGTGTGCGGGCTTTTGATTTTGTGAGCTGTGTGAGAGAGTGTGAAAATCTGTGCAACCTTACCGCAGTGAGAGAGAGAGAGAGAGAGAGAGAGAGAGAGAGAGAGAGAGAGCGAGAGCCAGACAGAGGCATGGTGAAATGAAATGACAGTACAAGTCTGAGTGAAATAAAATGACTTCATTTCTTTATTCGGCCATAAAAGTAATGACAAATATAAGTCATTACTTCACTTCCATCATGTGGACATTGAGATTTAACGAGCACCCGCATACGATTACAGATTGGAGGCTGTTATGACCATCGGGTGCAGCCAAGGTGATTGCTCACTGCAGCTCTCACCCTGCTGCATGGCTGAATTAGTCACTCATTCAGTCAAACGTTATTTTGAAATGACCATATCCACAGGATGACAAGTCTAGATGTGGAATATTTTAGGTTTTTGTTAGAATATTTTTTAAATACATGTAATTATTTTTAATACAATTTTATTTGTTGATTTTAATTTAATTTCAATTTCCATTTAAAAAAAAGTATTCTTTATTTTTAATACTTAATTTCTGTTTTTTAAACATATTTTGTCCTGATACAAAAGACAGAATTACCCCACAAACACTAAGAGCTCATCACTCATTAGTTCTTCTTAAAGGGTCATTTGAAACAATTGTGAACGTCTGACCACTCTCACCCGTTTCCTCATTAGCAGGAACACACTTACTTGCGTTGTAGCTCCTTTTCTTTTTTTTCTATGTTTTATATTTTTACACATTGTGTCCTGATGCAAAAGGCAGAATAACCTGGCAAACACTGAGAGCTCATCACTCATTAGTTCTTCTTAAAGGGCTAATGACAGACATTATTGTGAATGTCTGACCACTCTCACCCATTCCTCATTAGCAGGAATACAGAGTTGTTCCTCCTCTGCTCGTTAAAATCCCAGCTTCTACTTCACAGATGCACAAATTCAGAAAATATCCACTGGTTTGTCCTCATCACTTATGCACTGTGATCTCACACTGCCTCACACTTACATAATCACACGCTCTCTCCCTCTCTCCATCACACACACACACACACACACACACACACACACACACACACACACACACACACACACACACACACACACCTAGGATTTGGCTTGCTGGTTTAAACTGAGACAATCCGTTGATAAGGCAGCAAGATGATTTACAGCCATGATGATAGAGGGCTAATACTCTGAATCCTTCATCAAGGCCTCGGCTGGACTATTCCATGGAGACACAGCGGATTAACATGTGAAACGTTTTTGTCCCGCTGAGCCTGATCCCATCTCCGCTTCCGTCTTTTACACCACTTCACCCCTGACCACCGTGATGAGCTTGTGACACGCAGACAAAAAAACGGCTAAGGCGGTGAAATTATCGTGTCAGACGGAGCCAAGAGAAGGAAACAAAGACTTAGACAAAGACTTACATGGCTTGAGGTGACTTGTCGGAGAAAGAAAAATGGAGTCTTTGATAAGTTTGAGGAATCTAGGCTTGATTGATGTTTACATCACGGGTTATCAGCAGGTCTGGCTTCGGGATCCACGATCCTCCCTTGATGATGAGCCGCACCCCAAATGGAAGAACATTTTCATCATCTCCGATGTGTTCATGATGGTGTTTGAACGTGAGCCAAAACAAAAAAACAAGTATAATGATGGACAAAAATGACCAGCAGGTGGCAATGCTAGAGATGAGCTGCACGTGTATTAAAAACAAAAAGGTGTACAAGAAAATTCAGATTCAAAGTTGTTCGTATCGTACTTGCATTTCGCCATGATCGATTAGCATATGAAATCAAACTGTGCAGGTTTACTTCTGTCTGTGAAATAGCGGGTGTATATGATCATTACAGGGCATCATCGTCACCTACTGTTACGGAGTATGAATATACAGCACTCCCATGCATTAAAACAATACTCTTCAAAATAAAAGCACAGGATATTTTTTCTTAAAGGTGCAGTGCTTAAGATTTGGTGACATCTAGAGGTGAAGTTGTACGTTGTATTCATCACATCACCACCCTGTGGAAGATGGGGGAGAACCTATGGTAGCCTTCGGTGGTCAATCAAACTCTAGGCTCCTGTACAAACATGGCGGAACCCCGTGGAGAGGAAAGTATTTGTATGTAATTGTTTTGCAACATATTTCGAAGTGACAAAAATGACTGAAATCTCACACACTGCACCTTTAACTTATTTTTCCAAGTCAAAGGCCCGTGACCCACTTTTGCTGCCACGAGCCAATCACTGGTTTACAATGGTGATGGACCATAGCATTGTTGCTGTCAGACCCATTGGTGTGGCATCTGAGAAGCTGTCGATCAGAATAGAGTTAAACGATATATATTTAGTACTCGGCTGCAATGTCAACAACAGTGCGTAGCTGTACGATTGTATGATGAAAGCTCGGGCAACTGAAGGTACCACATCTAAAAAGCTGAGTAGCAAATGAATGGCGTGCTACTTTTCCACCGTCCTGTCAACTCTCCTCTGGCCGCTGCTTCCCTCCACACTCTTATCTCGCTTTTCCTTTGCTGTGGGGTCTGATGGCTTGTCAGTACTTGTAGAGTTACAGATGCCCCAGGATGCACTCACACATTCACACACACACACACACACACACACACACACCACACACACACACACACACGTAAACATGCACTGCCAAAACATGCAAACATCAAAGCAACAAGTTAAGACATAGCTTGACTGAAAGTGTGTGACAGAAGTGTGTGTGTGTGTGGGAGGGGCGGGGGGGCGGGGGGGGAGGGGGGTGCACACCCCTGGAGGCACAGCCTTCTCTCCACTGTGGTTAATGGAAGTGATTGATGGAGAAAGGAAGGTCTGTCTTTATCTCACCTTCCCTACTTTACTTTGTGTAAGAGTCAAGGAGCAGGAAGAGGGGACTGGAACAGGAAGCTGAGGCCAAAGACAACAAATGGAAAAATATGAGGCCCCCCCTTCAGACCCCCATGTTAAACTGGTCCAACTTGGAGACCATATAAATCACTAACAAACAAAAGCAATAATGATTGCTTCAGCAAAATCTATTATTGTCTAATTCCCTCACATTTTTTTCAGTGGCAACCCTAACACAAAGTTATATTCAAACTATTTATATATGTCTTTACTCACAATACCCTTAGAGGGTATATCGCAGAGTATAAGTATACGGCTTCATAAAAACAATGATTTTAATGTAAAGGGCTGATTTATTTATTCATCATGATGCAATGCAATTCATTCACATTTTTTTATGATGATAGGAAAAAGGGAGTCACTCGTCATAACGGAATCTAAATCTCTAAATACTGTAAATCTGATGTGAAATCAAGCAGGTAAGACAGAGCCTTAGTTTATGACGCATGGAGCAGTAATGTTGCACAAAAGGAAACAGTGAGCATGAACATGTAAATAATAACATAATGTGTAAACAAAATATGATTAAAATAAAATAAAATGTTTTTGTTTTTTTTATCATGACTTTTAAAAATGTATTTCTGGTTCATTTATTTAACCCCACACTGTGAAGACAGTATCCGGTCCCCTGAGGGCTATTATCTGTTCAAAGAATATAAATATGTAGTGTTAAGAACAATGTGGGGAAACAATACAAGAGGCCACACAGGGAACTGAGCTGCAGATGTTTAATATTGTATCATTATCAGTAGGCTAACAGGTCAATGGGCCAACTAAACAAACCAGTGATGTCGTTCATTCGTACGTCTTTGCACAGTGACTTTCCTTCTCCCCTACAAATAAAAACTCCAAATGATCCAGATCCAATTACGAGCAATATAACATCAAAATGATATACATATATTTCGTGGTGTGGCGTCTCACGTCACTCATCGCCAATCAAACAAAGAATCAAATTCATGTACTTGATTTTATGAATTCGATTAAATTGTTTGACCTCTGGGCACTTAGGTGTAGTCGAATCCTTACAATAATACAGAGACAAACCCAACAGTTCCCATAATGAGGAAACAGTTGGCGACAGTGCAGGGAAAACAGGAAGAGACTGCAGACAGGACCACCGGACTCAGGGCGGGCGACAAGTGAGGTAAGGTCAGGAGGGAGAGACACAAGGAGCAGCTGCACAGATTGTATATGACGTGGACAGAGGGAGAGGAGAGACATCGTGTGATGAATCTTGTGTGTTTGTAAGATTTCTTTATTGTTTACATGCGTTATTTCAATCCCGTGTGCCCCTTCTCTTCAAACCTGCCGGTGGCTTGTCCCGATGAACCAATCCCTCCCAATCACAGGCAGAAATCAAATACACTGCAACTCCAGAGATAAGTAAGAGTGTGTGCTGAAGGCGACCATTGGTCTGTTTGACTCTGCAGTCACAGAGCAGACCTGGACCCGTTGTTCAATGTGGCCTGCGAGTCGAGTGCGAGCGTCACTGTCTTGTACGTGAAGCTAGACAAAATTAACCAAAACACGCTTTTATTTTGAAATGCTTCCATTTCCCGTGAGCATGATTCTGTCACGCTAGATGTCTACATTCAAGGATGGAGCCCAGTCAAGCCCAGCTGCGTCCAAAAGCCTTTGTTCACAGCGCCCCCTTGATTTATTCGCTTTCAAAATAAAAGTCCCGGTTTAGAAATGTATCCAATGTGCTTTTGAAATGAGCATTTTCCCATATTTCTGAGTATGTATTCATTTAAATGAACTGGTATTGTCTACAAATCTAAACGTTACCATTTTCAAATATTATTTTAATTTGTGCAGAATACTCAACTATTTTCTAATTACTTATCATAAGGTTATGTTGTTTTCACATCTATCTGAGTATCTTGATGACGTGGTGTTTGGAGTAACTGTTACTGAAGTAAAGATAATGTAGACAATACATCAGTAAATAGCCCATAAAATATTGTCAATAATCTCATGGAATGATAATAACAGGTTTTGATTTAACAAAGTTTGCTTGGCCCCCGGTAACAATCGGAACCCAGTTGCTGTACAAACATCAGAGGAGTTGCTGATGATGTTTCAATGGCAGGTATGAAGAAACACTGGGACCAGGTGAGATGCGCACATGGCACACACAGTGGCTGGGAGAGTATCTGGCAGTGTGAGAGGGTCTCTGCTCACTGCAGTCTCATTGGTGGAAAACACCAAACAGACAGGGGCAGACAGAAACCAAGGGGGGCTGAAGCAGATCTTGTGCTCAGGGACAGAGGGATTGATGACTTGATTAAGGGTATTCAGATGAGGCAGGTGAGCCGGGGACAGGCGGGTTCAGGAACAGGAAGTCGATCCGGAGACAAATCAATAGAGGTTTTGCATAAGAGTGGCGAAGAGTAAGAAGAGTGTGAGAGAAGCAGGAGACGATGTGGATTCAAGGCAGCTCAGTAAAACAAGATGAATTTAAATACATTTAAGGAATTATCGTAGGACGGTAAGTTCGGAGAGTTTGAGTTGAAGTATTTGAATGTGTCCCTAACCTTAACCTTTGAGAATAGATTTCCACTTACGATAAAGCTTTTCAAGCAGTTGTTCATGTATACATGTAAACATTTTATTATTGTTATTATTATTGTTATTATTATTATTATTATTATTATTATTATTATTATTATTATTATTATTATTATTATTATTATTATTATTAACAATGGTATGACGGAAAAAGGAGAACAAGTCAACATCAACAACAACAATAATAATAATAATAATAATAATGATCGTAATAATAATCATTTGTGTCTCATATTATGTTAAACCCAGTAACGGAGAAACTCACCATCCCACCAGGATTTAACATGAGAGTTTCATCTTATTCAAACTTCAACATGAAATTGTTTCTTTGATATTGCCTTCTGTAAAAAATAAGAGCAACACATGTGAG
>JAFBJT010109737.1:12849-36017 GCA_016785325.1 Chascanopsetta lugubris
GGGGGACTTTGGGGTTTTTTTTTTTTTCATGTTTCCGTTTCCTGTCGTTGGTGGTGTGGCCGTTCGTGGGGATGTTTCAATATGAAGTGCCCTCTCCTCGGCTGCAGCGGTCAGAGTCTGATGCAGTGAAAACAGGAGTTTGAGCGGTGGACAGTATAGGCATCCTCTGAGCATCGAAGATGGTCTGCGTGTTCTAGTAGTGACATTAAAGGTGCAGTGTGTAAGATTTCGGCCATTGTTGTCGCTTCTAAAATGAGTACAAAACAATTCTACGATTCATTTTCATGAATTTATAATCCCTGAAATATTTAAGTTTTTCCATTACCCTTAAATGAGCCCATTAATGTATATTCACATGGGGAGGGGGTCCTCTCTACAGGGGCTGCCATGTTTTTACAGTAGTAAAAGTGGACTTACTAAACATCTTTGGAGCTTTAATGACAACTGAGGGCCACCATAGGTTCTCCTGCAGGCTCAGAAGGGTGAGAGTGAGGTGATGGATACAACATGCAACTTCACCTCTCGACGCCGCCAAATCGTACACACTGCACCTTTAAGTTAAATGTAGCTCTCATCTAAAATGACAGAGTAGGAGAAAGCGCAAGTTTTGCCAATGGAATGACGACGGCAAAAGATGATGAGAAAACATGACTAGGGCTAAATAAGGTCGTGGCTCGCCCCCTTGGTGTGTGGGGGAATACACTGTGGACGGTGGCTAAACAAGAGTCCCAGTGAAATATAAATGCGACAAAACCACTGAGACAAAAATGTTTTGACATTGCTGACAGCCACGTTGCCTCATCTGTTTCACAGACTTAGCGCTGTCATTTCCTTCTCGTCACGCGTGGCCCCGGCTAAAGCACCTCCACACTCGGCCTGCCCGCTCAGCCGTGCTAATGGCATTAATGCTGCAGTGTCGGGCGTCCGAGGCCCAATTCCTTTAGATTGAACGGCAACAGTGGAAAAACAAAAGAGCCCCACGAGACGAGAGAGCCTGCAATGATCCAGAACCAGATGTTATGTTAGGTGCAGTAGGTTAATGCGGTATTATGCGCTAAACTTTTCTCACTTAACCCACCATAAACTGAGCACCAGCATAGGGTTGATAAGTGTGTGAACATCGGCCTGCATACGTTCTCACAGTGTGGAAATGATGATGAGTGACCATGGTTGTATAAGAAGGAGATAGAATGTGAGCGCTGGGGCCCTGATTTGAACCTTTGAGAGCTGTTCACTGGTGCATAGAGTTCAAACAGTCAAACTTCTGTGGTCCTACTTCCACTGGTCTACAGATTTTACACATTTTTCCAATGTTAGCGGATGGGGTCACATGACAAACAAAGAAGCTGCAGTGCCAACGTTTGGCCACAACGACTTTCTTTTTGCTTTAAAGCTCAACTTCCTGTGTAACAGATATGTTTGCCATGTTCTAAACGTAAAGAGATGATCAAAGTAATGACAATGAATCCCAAAGAATGTGCATAGAAAAAAAGTCAGAAGACCAATAGTTCAATATCTGTCCAATAGTCAGACACTCCCTGATTTTGCCATTGCGCACGATAAACCACTAACATCGTAAACGATGGATTGCCAGCCAAATCATACGATATGACAGTAAAGGTCGAACCCTGTAGGCACCATGTTGTCGCAGAAGTGGTCTTGCGATCAAACATGAAAACCAGTACTGTGTCTGTTTCCAATAACTGTCCCCACGCTCCCCATGCATCCTTTGTGTCGACATAGTTGTTCCTCAGCCACTGAGGAAGTTGTGTCCATGTAAACACAGTTTGTTCCAAGGCCATACGAGCATGTCATGGCTGTTGTTCGCGTTGTTGTAACACGAAACTCTTTTTACGTCTTACGGTCGTCTTGGTTGATATATGGCCGCGCTGGCCCCGACGGATTTCCATTGGCCTTGATCCATGTCGTCCATTTCATCCATTATCTCTACGCTCTCGGAGGACATGCTTATATATGGCTGGAATGAATAAGAGCAGACAGCACAGGTATCTTACATGGAGCGTAAATGAACCTGCATGTGGGCCGACAACCTTTGCCGCCATGTCTCTGTGCGACCAGCTTGGTGAGGCAGAGGACAGATATGCGGCGACGTGGGGATCGGCAGCCGCGACGGACTGTGATGAATGTGATTGACTGGGCATGACAATGACGAGGCCTCATTAAAGCCCTGATTAGACTTTAATTGACATCTGCTTCTTTGAACGCCTCCCCGTGTACTTAGAGCAGCGCCGATGTGGCCGCTGAAGAACAAACATGATTATTGACCGTATCATGGGTATGTTCTGGGAAGTGGGAGAACGGCGAGGCCTCTGAAAATGGGTTGTTGTGGTGATTCATCTTCGAGGTGACTTGAATGTGGGCATAAATTGCCCTTAAAAGGAAGGGATGAGAGCACGCACCTCTTTGTAGGCCAGAGTTAAAGTGGTTTGAATGAAGGAGTGGGAGTGAAGTTAGTGTGACAAAAACCCAAACACAGGGTCCAATCTCTGCCTACCTCCCAAATCACAAGGCGCCCTCCTCTCTGCCTCTATATACAGATTTTTCTATTTCCTCTCACCGTCTCCTCGTCACCCACTCATGTGCACATGTTTTCCACTGCCTCCAAAATGGGAACCTCTCGGTGTTTAAACACTGACCCCCCACTGTGCCAAGGTGGAGGTGTCAGTGTTTGTGTGTTGAACAGTAATTAGCTATTGATCCTCATGTGTCCTTTTCGCTTGGTCTGCACTGTTTATTGTATCGCTCCTTTTTTATTTTTATTTTTTCTAAATGCACATTTCTTTCGCACATTTCGTCCGCCTTTTTCCATGTGCACTCTAATATGTTATTGGGAGCTGCCGTAACATGTGAATTTCCCCATTGCGGGATCAATAAAAACGTTCTATTCTATTACAATCTGCACTATGTTAAAAAAAACTGCTTAGATCCACAAATTCAGGCTCAATATTCAAAGTGGCAGTATGTACTCTCCAAAATTGAATTCTCATTCCAATAGTCATCAATCAATGACGCTGTCTATAAGACATTGTGAGCTCAGCCCTCACACTACCGCACGAATAGAGACCAATCATTTCATGTGGACCAAACAAAATGACTGACAGCCAAACTAGAGAGGAACGCACCACTGAAGCAGAGACGATAGCTAGAAGTTATCAATCATGTAGTTGATGTCAACAGAGCTTGCCCTCCTGCTGCTGTCTCCTAAACGCCGCTTTGAGCAATGGTCAGACCGTGCACAAAGAGGATTTTAGAGACCAAATCACGTACTGCACCTTTACTGACTGAGCCGGTGTAGCCTTGGACAGAACCAGCTAAACTGATCTTATCTGCAGCAGCGAGGGAAATAAGCATATTTTTCCTAATTGGCTATTCTTTCCCTTTTATGTACAAAGCATCGACAATACTTGTTCTAATCTACATGGAATCGTATTTGAATTAAGTTGCTCCTCTAAAAACAATATTCCTTCCTATGGGATAAACACCTCACAAATCAAAACAGGATTGTTTCTCCCTCGTCTTCCCCTCATCAGTTTAGTTTATGAGAACAGAAACTGTTGGTGCATTCTGTGCATTCAGCTGGCCTCTGGGGAACAGGTGAACGGAGAGAAAGAGAGAAAGAAAGAAAGAGAGCAGATGAACAAGGAGGCGAACAAAAATTAAAAACAGTCAATCATAACTCCGTCTGTCTCTCAGCCAAGCACGAACACCAGCTTATTTAACACAAAGCAGAGACACACTCTCTCACACACACACACACACGCTCACTCACAGAAGATGACAAATCTGTTTTCCTCCCCCCCCCCTCCACCATCGTGCTCATCCACCCCCCTTTTCAAAGCTTTCTCAAGGCTTCTCTCCTCCCTAATCTCCTGATAAAGGAATGTGTTATCCTTTTACAAACTTTCATCCAACCAACAGGGTCAAATGAGATATTTCTGAGGATGATGGTGAATAGAGTTATTTAAACATGGCGGGGGGTGGGGGGGTGGGGGGGGCGTAAATGACAAATGATGGAGAAATGCAGCCATAGGAGGGAGGATTCAAAAACAAACCAATGGGAGATGAAAGCGATGAATCAGTTACTCCACACGTCAGCAAAACACCACACCATTAAAGCGCATTGACAAAGGTGTTAAGTGATGATATGGATTCCGCCAGTCTGAGCTCCTAATGGTAGAATTTCAAAATAAGAGGCATGCTCACAGTTTCCTCTATTGGTCTCTACACTGTGTATAGACTTTATAATTTACCATACAATGTTGTGCTATTATTGGACTGGCAGCTTGAAATGAAGTGAGATCCTGTAAACTCAAAGGTTCCTTTAAACTGTTGCTTCGTCATTTCTGGAGTCATAGATTTTAATTTGTGACTCCACTGCAACACTTCCAACAGCTCCTGTCTCTCGATTACTGTCAATCAGAGACTGCTCTGATTGGCCAAAAGGCCCAGTCTCTTGCGATTGGTCAACTGGTCCCTGTTGAAGTACAAGGATTTTAGAAACTGAGGACCAAGCAATTTAGCCTCCTCTGAATTTGGGCTGTCATTGACAAAGAGCTCCCCCTGTGCTGCATTTCTAACTTCTCACATCTGCATCAAACCATAACAACTCCAATGATCCGATCCTTTTTGAAAAAAATATCAAACTCAGTCCTTTTGTTTATTGTTTGGATTGCAAGTCCCCCCCCCCCACAATGCCATAACTCTCTTTTACATTATCCAAGCAGCTTAGTTACATTTCCTCGAGATGAACTGGCTCATCATTAGCACAGAAACAGAGTTAGCTTCAGGAAACAAACAAAATCTTCTGGCTGTCTCACTGTGATTAATGACTGCGGTATATTCATTTGCAGCTTCAGTGGTTGGACATAAGTTCTCAAGACTGTTATCCACAGGAGGCGGGGCTTCTCCACATGCAGGCAAACACGAGGACCCATATAATGTATGCACGCACACGCGCGCGCACACACACACACACACACACACACACGAATACACTGAATTTGTTCAATTAAGTGAAATGATGGCATGATGTGTTGTGTTGTCATGATTTGCCAATTACAAACCAATTGTGAGACATCATGTTTCACAGAGAGAGAGAGGGAGAGAGAGAGAGAGAGAGAGAGAGATTAAACAACCAGCAGTTTAATGCTTGGGCGAACCAGCTTAATAAGCAACATTTGTGCCTTCCTAGCGACACAAAGCACATAATGAGATATCGCTGTAAACTTCAGAATGAGTTCTCTGCTCTGCCGCCAGACAAATGTGGGACGTTCATCATGACTAGTTAATGTCAGGGCCTTGTTCCTTAATGAAGGATTACAGGCTTTTCTTTTGTATTCCAACCTCAGAGCTTCAGGCAAAACCGTTGCGCCACCAACTGTGGCGCGAGAAAGACGTTAAAGGGTCAGGGCGGGGCGACGGGCGCAACATGCAACTTCACCACTCGATGCCACCAGATCTCGCACGCTTGCACCTTTCAAGCACCGCGGCAATAGCGATGGCTCATCACTGAGCTGACGGCTAATCACCTATACGTCATCCGCGATACCTATGACCGTGATATAGCAACAGTAGCAGCGTAAAGCTACAGAGCTAACAGGAGGCGCCATCTGGCCAGCACCTACCCCTCGACTCCAGCTACGTGAATGATCCGTTATGGGTCTGTCAAACCAAAGGCCTCTCACATCATCCCTGATTAAGAGCATTGCTTTATAAAGCCATCGCTCTTGAAAACACCATAAATGACTCCACGCAGGCCGGATGTCCAGGCTGACTGCCGATGACCAGATACTGGCTGGTTGTGCTGTTGTGTCTTCACGTCAGCGCTCGTTCACTCACACCCACTGACTGCGAGCACGGCTGCACCAGCAAGGGGGACGTCCCTTTTATTGTCGACTGGCCATTCCATGTTGCTCCTCTAAAATCCTTTGGGATCTTTTTCTTAAAGGTGTGGTGTGTACGATTTCGGCCGTTTGTCTCACATCTAAAAATATTAGAAATCAATTCCAGACTGACATTTTTTCCATTACCCTGAAATGAGCCCATTAATGTATATTTACACGAGGGGGGGGGGATCCTCTCTATGGAGGCGCCATATTTTTACAGTGGTAAAATTGAATGTTTTGATGGCGAATGAAGTCTACCATAGGTTCTTCTGCATGCTCAGAAGGGTGAGGGTGAGGTGATACAACATGCAACTTCACCACTATTGGTCACCAAATCTTACACACTGCACCTTTAAAAAGACATCTTTGTTATATATTTTGTTGGCCTCTGCTTTTCAAAATGTTTCCACCAGGGTTCAAACCCAGAGAGATCCCCAATTTTAGCAAGGGTAAGATTGTGGTCGCCTTTTAATAGCATCATATCCTGTTTATTTTCCGTTGTGTACTGATTTAGTCAACGACTGTGCTTCACCAGTGAAACAAAGGAAGTCCGCCATTGCAGCACAAACAAGTATGAAATGATCAAGGATAAAAACTGTGAGAGGAAATAGTATGTGACACATTCCAATATTTGTTCCCATGCACACCAACCAGCCCCCCCCCCCCACTCCTCTGCATATACCCTTTACCACTGTCCCTCTACTTTTACGGTCCATTCATCTTGGGTGGTGCTTCCCTCTGTCATCTATCACCATGGCAGCAGCTGCAGTGGGATCTCATTGGTCACTTGGTTAAATCCCAAGAGGCAGAGGAGGAAGGAGAAGGTGGGGAGAGAGAGAGAGAAAAAAGAGGAGACTCGCGAGTGAAGGGGTGGGGGGGGCGTGGATGAGTTGAGATCAGAGGTTGATGTGTCAAAACAGTGATGGCCACTGATGAATGATAGTAATAAGGGGGCGGGAATAAGACAGAGGTGGGGGACTCCTTCAGTTGTGTGAGAGCACAAAGAGAGAGCGTGGCACGTGCCGGGGGGGCGGGGGGGGCGCGAGTAGGGGCCTCCTTCAGCGCGCCTCATTGCACTTTGGACAATATGTTCAGCGAGAGGCTCTAATGAATCCTAATGGAGCATTTACTCACTCGTAGTGCCACGCAATATGGCCGCAGACCCCTCGATGTGGAGGAGGTCAAGAGCCTTTTATTTGGAGAGCTTGGAGGACACACCCAACCCTTGATGCACCATAAGGTTGGATCAGGCGCGATTGCGGAAGGAGATATTGCTTGAGAGACTGAGAGGCACGGAAAAGCCAAACGTGCAGTGATGCAATTGGTTGTAGCCCCAGTTCACCATCAGTCACTGGTTCTGTGGAAGCTGGAGAATCACCAGAGGAGACGGGCGACGGAGCAAGAAACTAGCAGTTAACCAGCAAGGGAGCTGGCAGGACTTGAAATGAAATGGCTTCTGCTTTGTCAAACAAGACAGATCTCATCGTTAAGTGATGTAAGATTCATGGTGGGAATGGTTAGTCAAGCTGATTTTCTCATTTCATCACCGTGAGGCAGGAGCCCATGTGCAACACGCATTGGGGGATTTCTGCAGGGTTAAATTTAATACTTTGTATGACTGTGTGAATTTCTCTGAGATGAATAGCGTATCCATCTGTATCTGTCTATCGTTTAATAATGAATAGATGATTGGATTTGATTGTATCACAAGATGGGAGTAATGGCACTGCCTGCTTAAAGCCTGATGATTAGAAATCCACAGATTACAGGTGTGTAATATCTCCCATTGGTCCATAGTCACGAAAAGCCTTGGCACAAGCAGGCAACAGCACTAATGACTTCGGCAAATTTAAAAACTCAAACACATTGTGATACTTTTTCATGGATTTTTGGAGGAAGTAGGAATAAGTGTGTGTTTAAGAGCTGGTGAAACCCTGTAGTGAGACAGACAATGGACAGGAGGTGGAGACTCGTCCTTCACCAACTGACACGAGCTTCACGGTTCACCAATTCAATTCCACCATAATGACCAATGTGTCCATCAACGGCCAGGAGCTCTTCAATACCACACCACGTGTGTCGATTTCCAGTTTGAGCCTTTTTTGGACTTATAAAGCCGGGTTTGTACAAAATGTACAAAAGATTTTATTCACTTAAGTCATGCTTGTTTCAAGGTTTTACATAACAATTACATACTGACATTTTCATGAATTTATAATCATCTTCGTGTCTGATTTTTTGAAATTCCCATTACCCTTAAATGAGAGGGTCCTCTCTACAGAGGCCGCCATGTTTGTACAGTAGCCCAGAGTGGAGGCACTAGACATCTTTTGAATTTGAATGACAACTGAAGTCGACCATAGGTTCTCCTGCATGATCAGAAGGGTGAGGATGAGGCGATGAATACAACATGCAACTTCGCCCCTGGATGTCAACAAATCGCACACACAGCACCTTTAACTGTATTTTTCCTGTTTTGCAAGGTCAAGTCTGCAGTCAGTTGAGTTGTAAGTTGTGTTATGACACAAAAACAGGGTCTGCCACAAATCAAAGTCTGAACCATTTGGAAAGTCGTTTGCAGAAACAATGGAAATGTACAGAAACGTGCGTCTCTTTCTCTCAAACCCTCGTTCAGAGCCAGCTTACTGCGTGTGGTTACACTCTCTTTGCCAAATTAGCCTGAACGTTTTGTCCTTTGTCCAGTGACTCTGGGAACATGTGCGGACTAGGGATTTTTTTTCCTACCCTGTGAACAGCTGCAAACACAGACATCTAATCAAGGAAGCTGGCAGAGCCACCACAGCCAATGGCAGTGAGAGCAGAGATCAAACTGGCAAAGCTCACCAGCAGCTGGTTTGAATCAGTCATGCAGATATGCAGAGCGCATGAAAACCACCACTGCTCATTTTCCAAAGAAAACAAAGACGGACCGGGGGGGGGGGGGGGGGGGGGGTTGGGGGTGGGGGGGGGGGGTTCATTGTCAAACTTAGAAATGATGGAGTGGAGCGCTCTTCTCTGAAGCTGGATAAAATACGGTCGCTTTGTGACGGCAGAAGCTCAAAGTAAAACATGTGCGTGTCATGTCATCATAATGAGGTATCTATACATTTCAAACGCCATTTGTTATTCCATTTTCCCTCTCATTAGCACATAAGGTTAGAATTAAATCTGTATTCCCTTTAAAGCTGCACAAATACCAGACTTTTTTTTAAAACCCCAAAATACATTAAAAGCCCTAATTTTCTGACTCCCTGTGGCTATAACTTAATCAGATGTTGGCAAGAAGGCAGTGTAAGAGTTTCCTCTGGCGCCATTATTACTAAGTCTTCACAGACCTCTTTTTCCTCTATGGACAAAATGTCCAAACCATAGACTGTGTGCGTATAGAGATGGATGACATCACTGATCTCCTGAAAACGAGGCGGAACAACCTCCTGCTGGCTTGGCTGCAGTATAGGAAATAAACCCCGCCCCCTTCTTCTTAGTGGCTGGAGCATAGGGATGAAGTTATTGTAAAAGTATTGGCAAAATATGCGTTTTCAAATCAATACAGATACACTGAACTCCGTAGTTTGATTGGTTAAGGCCCATGGTCCAATGGCTCCACATCACATGATGATGCACGGACTCTGATGCCAAACCATCTCATGATCCTAGACTTCTGATTCATAATTGAACGATATGTCATCCTGTTGTGCACAGATCTACGGCCCAAACATGCACGTGTTCTCCAAATCCCATGATCATATTTCACATCTCTGAGGGATGGATTTTCCCATCACCATAGAGAATTGAAATTAAGAGGACGAGCGCACACGTTTGCTTTGACACCTGATCATACAGCCTAATTAATTTCAAGTGCACACTTCATGTTGTGCACTTGACACTCTCTACCCTCTCCCAGCTCTCCGCCGCACATCACATTGGTACCCCTTTTGACTGCCAATTAAAATTCCTTAGCAGTCAGTGATGAGGTGACACCTTGCAGGCTCGCACCAATGAGATGCTATAATATACCTATGCAGACCACTTGGGCTAAAAATATACACCTACAGCAGCAGCAGTAGCAGCAGCAGCACTGCCAGCTCAGGTATGGACAGCTACGCTAACTAGGTTTCCTAGGAGGGGGGGGGGGGCTGACTCTACAGAGGGCTTGCGGCAAAACCGAATGGTACATAGTAAAAATATTTCCTCGCCTCAATGAGTCTGAAGTTTCGACTGCATTGTTTGGTCTCGATGATATTCATTTTGACCCATGGGTAAAAAGGCTGTGTTACTCACGCGTTCACCGGTAAGCTGTCCCAGTTTAGCCGGGGTGTAAAACAAGGCAGACAGGTTTGCACCGTGCCCTGCCCATAGCCTTTTCTTTTTTTTTTCGAATCAGCCAGCAGTGATCAAAGTTAGCATCCTGGCATGCGGGCACTGGGATGGTAATCAGGTAGTCGGATGGCACAGATCCACTGGCTGCCTGTTACAATGATGCATAGCATCTCAAAGCAGGTTCAGGCTGGCTGACAATCCGTGGATACATTTTAAATTGCCGTCACAAATCTCTTTTTGCATTAATTTCAACAGTTCGATAGAAATAATTCTCTTTGAGCAGCTCTCAAAACCATTGTTGTCTTTTTCCCTTTAGACATCATGCAGACTTCCCACCATTCATTAGAGTATGTATTCACCCTCATTTACATGTACAGTGTGACCAATGGGGAGCCTCGTACTGAATCTGATGTGACTACAAAGAGCCAACGTGTTTAATTCTGCAACACACATGCACTTGCAAATATACACGGTCTGTGAAAGTGCGCTTGCATCAATGAGTGAAGTGTCTGATGAACAAACCAACTCAAAGAAGTTTATCTGCTGAGTGCACACAGAAACCCACTTGTATGAATAATGAAGGGCGGCTGCTCAATAATAAATGGCGGCAGCATGCTCGCCTTGTGCAGCTGCACTTGTTTGGCCTGTGAGCAAAATTTCATTGTACCGACTCCCTCGCTGTTCATGCAGACGTGAAGGACAAGCACACAAACTAACCACTGCAGGAACCCCTGTCAGCTTGAACTTAACATCACCAAAGCGCAGGCACAGGCTCACACACACACACACACACACACACACACAAACTCACACACACTCACAAAGCACAGGCACACGCGTGCTGCGCAAGCCAGTCAACTGGCTTGTTGGGAGGGAAAACACCTAAACAGAGTCTGCATGGCTGCCAAATGAAACACGAGTCGTTCCATTCATCGCGTCCCTTCATTTGCCAGTCAATAGATATTGGAAGGGTGTTGTCCCTCACAAACACTGGCTGTGTCACAGGATGGGCTCACGTCTGTCAGCTGCAGCAGCACCAAAGGTGGCTAAAGCCTCTGTTTCAATCGTCAACGAGCCCAAATAACAATGATTCCTGGCAAAAGTTGTAAAAGTAAAAGTTTGTATCAGCGGCAGTGAAGGAAATGTAATCTCTAAGAAGTGCACCTGTCTTCTTATTCTTTGGTTTGACAGTCTAGACACCACGGCTTTTGCAGAGCGACTTGATGACATGCATTGAATTGAACTATAAACTAGATTTATTGTTGTTTAACGGTACAGTGTGTAAGATGTGGTGACATCTTTTGGTGAAGTTGCGTATTGTATCCATCACCTGACCCATCCCTTTCAAGCAGGCGGGAGAACCTATGGTGGACCTTGGTTGTCATTAAAGCTCATTCGATGTTTTCGTACGTCCACTTTGGGCTATTGTACAAAAATGGCTGCCCCCATAGTGGAAATACACGTTAAAGGGCTCATTTTAGGGTAATGTAAAAAAGCAAGACCTACATTGGGGGTGATTATACATTTTTTAAATGTCTGTGTATAATCATTTTGTACTCCTAGTCCTACAGATAGAAGTCACAAAAAATTACTAAAATCGTACACACTGAACCTTTAAAAGAAATGGCACTTAACTGCTACTTTCGGTGTTAAAGAGAAGCGAGAGTTAGTCGTGAACTAGCTGACCTGATTTCTCTGAATTCCTTCAGCTTCTGTTGCCAGTTTTTAAAATTCTTCCAAAGCTCATGTGGAGAGATGGATGTTGTCCAAAGCAATAAAAAGGAGAAGTAGCAGAGAAAGAGAGAGAGATAGTCTCCTCTATATTGAAATCAATGCCCACAGCAGGGATCTATGTTGCAGTGCAGAGAGGCACGATAACGGATGAAAGCGAGAGGTGCTCTGCTGGGGAGCAGCAGTTAATGTCCCATTGATACGCCAATTTTTGCTCACTGTATTGCAATAAAGCAGGTATTGTGATTCAATTATGTTCAATGCTCTGTGATGTGCTGTTTCACATTCGTCTGACTGCAGTAAATATCCCAGAGGGTGGAACATGTCAGAAGAAATCACACTCCGAGTGTAAAGAGTCGTGAATCACTAAAGATATGCCGCCCCGCTTTTTTCCACATCTGAGGTGGCCTTTAAACACTCACCTCTGCATTCCCATCATTTATCTCCCTTCGCCTTTTGTTCTCTCGTCAATTTCCCTTTGGTCTGTGTCACAGGATACATTGTGATGAGAGAGAGGAATGTGTTTAATGCTCGGAGGCAGAGTATATTTCTGTCTCGCATGCTCCGCTGCGTCTTGCGTGGACGGAAATGTGTAAACACATGCGGAAAGAAGAGCTGTTAAACCTTTCACTTCAAAAGGTGCTGACCAAAGCCTGGCCGCTTTTAACGATGAGGCGGCAGATATACTCACAACTAGCTGTGTGTTTGGCACCATGGACTGCATATGAGGATGGATGACATGATGGCTCCAGCACAGGTTATACAACACCCCCGCCCCCCCGTGTTAATGGATGGTACATTGACCAAACTATATGTTTTGTGAAAAGGCCACAAGCTAGTCTAGCATAGAATGATAGAATCCACTATACAATAAGTCATGGTTTATTTTGTAGAGTTTTCCAAAGGGGCAGTTGTCAATTGTCAGAGTTTATTTGGACTTGAGCATTTCGATGCTTTTACATGCTCCATCAATGGTGCTCTAAAAGCAGTAAATGCTGAGATGGACAGTTAACATCCTTGGTGTAGTTCATTAATGGCTAAAACATGAGCTTTTTTCCCCTAAAGATTGCATTCATGCATCAAAATTCATCTGTGAAAATGACCGGCTGTGCAAATGTGCTAGTGTCCTCGACTTGTGATTGGTACAGGACGTATTTCTAGCAGCCATCTATAATCGAATAGAGAAATCCAGTTGACTTTGAATTGAGACAGCCAATGCTAGGAACACTTTTGCGTTGGCCACCAAAAGAACATGCCATCCCTCTGCCATTCTATGCAAACACTGTACATACATTAACATGACATTAACTCTGGCATGTGTAAGAAAAACATATTACCCCAAAACCGCAATTCTTTCATCCAATACATATCTGACGACAAAAGGCATTACTATGTCATTGTCAAAGTCTTCCAACAGTACAACAGAGGCATGTTGCTGGCAGGCAAGCAGCGCTTGGTCACTGTCCTCAGGACCTTTTTCCATCTATAGAAACAACATGCTCATTAGGGGTCAAAAAGATCAGCTGGCAGGCGTCACGTGATCTTCGTTTGATGACATCCAAGCACTACTCAACACCCCCCCCCATGCACCCACATGTATTCTGGCAGCTATGCTTAAATATGCTACTGCAAGGCCAGGGAAGTGGGCGAGCCCATTCTCTGCCTGGAAAAAAAGAGAGAAAGGGACTGTGGCTTAAGGAAGAGAAAGAATGAATCTTTAGAGAGTAAAACAAGCTAAAGTGGCGAAAACGTGCTCTAACAGGCTCGTATTAATAGCGCTGTAAAAGATTGACTCCGTTTAGACCTCGGCCCTCCACTTACTCTGCTATTATATTGAATGGCGATAAAGACATCGATTCTCAGTGGTTGCCAGAAAAAGCGATGGCATGGGATTTTTAGATTGTGGAAGATTCTTACCCCAAGTAGATGGAGATGGGGACTGTGTATATGAATACAGAGGATCACGACAGAGATAGTATGGTTTTCAGTCCAGACAGCTGACGTAAACAGACTCTGTATAGATACACTGTATATCAAATTGATCAGTGGATCAAACCCAATGTCTTGTCCCTTGTGAGGCTGACAATGGAACAGAGAGGAGGAACAAAAACTCCTCTCGTTCCCTTTCCTCCCTGCCTGCTTCTGGCACTCACCAGGAATTGTGTGGCTCTCTGCTCATCCCCAGTCGGCCTATCTTGAAAGGGAAGCAAATCAAATTCTTCCCGCAGGTACAAAAGCCTCGCTCCCTGATTCCCTTGTCTTGATTTTCGTTTCTTCACCTCTTATCAGTCGGCATATCTCAAGCTCCGGCGTTTTTGCGAGGCTGTCGTTCGCGTTTTTGTTCACTGTTTCTGCCTTTCATGTTCCAGGAAGGTCTTTAGCGAAATAGGAAAGCAACCAGCAGAGGAATTGGCTTGAAACTGGTGGGTAACTATGGCCATTGTTTCAGTTGTAGAATTAAAATGGTAGAACTGGTGGAAGTACCTCGACCAGAACAGTGCGGTTTCATTTGCTTGTTCATTAGCAGCATAATGTTTTGAAAGGAAAAGGAACTCCACATTATCATCTACACACCTGACGTTAATGAGTCTGAACGTATTTTTTTTTCAATCTTTAATACGGCAAGATGGTGCGTTTTCACATTTTTGTTAATTTCATTAATTCAAATGGTATTTCAAAAGGGTAAAGTTGGCGCAAAGGTGTGTACTCTGTCTTCTATTCTTTAATTTGATTTATATGTTCTTCTGTTATTGTTTGTTTTTCACCATTTTACCTAATTAGCTGAGACATCATACAGTCAAATGGCAAAGTGAGAAGAAGGTGGAATCAAACAATGGACAGTGCACTTAAGATGACGCCAATGTCATGTTTACATCCAGGTCAAACTACACGAAAACCTATTAACACTATGATGGCCCGCCACCATCGTTACTGCCCTACCACAGTTTCATAACAAATCCAAATTTTTTTCCACTTCTCATAATCTCAAAGAGAAAGTTTCTCAGACATTAACAACAGCTTCATCCGTCACAGTCTGACTAGCTGCAGGGAAAACGGCTGATTTACTGAAATGAACCTGCAAAGATTTTCTCTGTTCTTACGCTTGATCCACGCTGTATTTGGAAATTTTAATTTCAAGCTCAAGGCAACATCTGGTCCTTGTCTCCCCCCCCCGCAACACACCCCCCCCCCAGCTCTTCCACGGTAACGTTACCTTTGTTTGAACTCCCCGCAGATCTGCATTACAAAGTCTGGACAAGCCCCAGACACTGATGATGTCCAACTAAGACATAATACTCACCACAGAACTGGCGGTCAGCATTAGCCTCACAGGAGGCAGCGCTGGCTCACATGAAGTGGGACGAATCAAAGAGCGGAATATACCACGTAGGAAATGGATGAAGGGAGAGAGAGGGCGAAATGGAAAGAGACACAGACGGAGTGGACAAACCTGCAGGAAACTCGAAAAGAATAGAGTGAGTGAGACAGATAGAAGAAGAAGAGCCTCGGCAGCTGCAGAGGCAGTCGTCCCAGCGGTGAGGCCAGGCCTGTCTGTCAGCACCTATCTGTCCTCCTGAGGCTCTGCAACACAAGCCAGGCTCCTGCCTCCAGTCGCGTCTAACATTTATAGAAACCCAGCATAATATTGAGCCGCCCTTTGACCTTATCCCCGACCGCGGGATGGACCTGTATCGGCCGCAACTTTACTGTGTGACTCCGAGAGAATAGTTTTCCTCCAAGCAGCTCATGTCAAGCTCATTTAATTCCCAACTCTGGTCTGGCATTTAGCCAAGACGAGCGGACTAACACACACACACACACACACACACACACACACACACACATACACTTGTGAGATAGAGTAGTTCAGTGTATATACCTATGATACCATTTTGCTTTAGGTCTGACTTTCACAAACGCTCAGTGCTCGGATCAATTAAAACTGGTCACCTCATTCAAAGATCAGACAAAGATCCCACGCCCTGTTTTCCTTTTGGCATCTTTATTGTATTTTTGGACCCATACAAGGCCTAAACAGCATTACCTGCCAAACCATAGCCTTGTTATTACTGCAGTCCATCTGCTGCAGCTCACGGCATTCGAAGCTTTCCATGGTGCGTGTGCGCGTGTGTGTGTTTTGTACACACATGTCTATGATTGCTTATGTCTGATTTAACATAGTTTTTTATATCTAATTTGGACTATGCATCCATATAAGTCAGCGTGGGAGCTGGGGAATCGAACTTACAACTTCTGGACACAACAAAACAAAACTGCACACCTTACAAAGAGTCTTCTGTTAGATGTTTTTATTTCTTATCTGATGGCAGCATCAGCAATTTGTCATGTGGTGCATTACCAGCATGTTAGCTCGTTGGCAGTACAACTAGGTTATGTTATTGCGAATGTTTGTTGATTAAAGGAATAATGCCAAAGCTGCCAGATTTAGTTGAAACCTGGTGTGAGGATTTGATATATAGGTCAAGGAAGAACCCATCAACATTCACACACAGGACATATCTGTCTGTTCTGATGGAATATTTAGATATAATATCTACAACGGAGTGTAATTTGGTGCCGCTTTATTAATTCTAAGGGAAAATTGGCAGAGGCATGCGCTCGACTGAGTGCCTGTCTAGATTAACGTATGAAATTGTCCTTGACAGATCAGGCAAGTGTGAAAGCAGATTCATCATTTGTTGAAGAGATTGAGTTGGATAGCAATCAATACGTTATGGAGGTGTATGATTGCAGTAGTTATAGACTTAGAATATATGGGACCTATCAGAGTAACCCAGTCTGTTTTTTCAACAGAGTACAAAAAAAGGAAATCAATAAATGACATTAAAGATGACGAAAGCAAATTCAAACAAATCAGATCAAACCAATTAAGAACCAGCAGTGGTCCGGTTCATAAACACCGTGCAGTGGCGAGTGGCTATGAGGATGGCGGTTCGTGGTAGCAGCCCACCGAACGGCCTCGGACCTCAGAGGCAGTGATTCACATTCACACATACGCCATCTTGTCAACAAGCACGAGCATAAAACAAAAACGCAGCGGCATAAACGTGTGATCTACGCCACGCGAGCACACTCTGCTAAACCACTGCTCCAGAACAAGGTCAAAGAGACACCGCCGCCTATGGAACCCTGATGATGTCGAGGAAGATTATTGTTATCCATAGGTTGATGTATAAGAGTGCAAAAACACAAGATGCTCCCACTCTTATGTAACAGTGGCGTTGAGCTGTGGGCATGTGTCTACGAATGAAAGTTATGTAAGAGACAAACGTTGTCTTCTTTCCCACTGCTCAATGGACGAGCTCTGATTTCAGTGTTTGTCCAAATGATCATGAGACATTGTTTTGGATCCCGAGAGGGGAGAAAAACACGAAGCACTACCACCCCCACGTCTTTTACTTTCTAGAGTTTCGAACGCAGAACATCCATCTGCTGACTGTCTATCTACAGCAGATGTGTCTTTCAGCAGTGAGACCTCCCTAACCTCCATCTGACCCTTACTGTGCGAGAATGATCCGACCGAGTGAGCGGACAGCCCCGCAGTAACGCAAAGCGAGCGCAGATGAATTAGATGCTGAGTAATGACTATTAAGTGTGCCGCTTTTTCCTCGCCGCGGCTTTATAAGTGAATTTGGCGTTTCCTGCTAATCATCAAAGACAGAGAGGGGAGGCGGGCCTGCCTCCGCTTCCGATCCTCCCGTCCGAGGGAGAGGAGAGGCGGACGCTGCACAAGTCCCAGCTGGGCATCGCTCCAGCACGAATCAGATGAGCCTTGTGTTCGGGGGCCACTCGGAGATCCAAAGCAGAGCTGGATCCTCGCTGTGAGCCGTAAATGAACGACCAAACATTGGCTCCTAATTGAGAGCAGCAGTTGTCTGTGTGCACAGGAACCCCCGCTGTGATATTATGGACAAACACACTGGGACGCTAAGAGGTTACTTCCCCTGTTGCCGTCCCTCTCTTTGCTTTGTGTTATTCCCCTCAGAGTCCCTTTCAATCTGGAGCCAAGGTCTTCCTCTGGGATTCTTTCAAAGGGACGTGTTTCAAAATGTCCACCCTTTGAGACAAAGGACAAAATTGGGCTGCACTTCCTATTTACAGTGAGTGTTTCTAGCATCCACCTGGCTTTTCCTTGCAGAGGACCGAGAGGAACACTCCTGTGAAATTCCCGTGACAAACTCACCGCGCCTGTAATTGAACACTAATGTCCGACTTGACGAGAGAGACGCAAACCGCGGCAGGGATAAACGCGCATTGCCTCCCCACTACTCCCACTTCCATCAATCATCACAAATCACCACGACAACCGGGGCATGGGCCGTTCCAGCTCAATGAGCACACATCACAGCTCCTCAATCCAAACAAAGAGACGGAGAGGGAAATGAATTAAGGAAAATAGACTGTGTATTATGTCACCCATCACAGTGTAGATCTGACCAGCTTTGCATATTCAAGTCTATTCAAATGCACCAATGCTTGGAGTGCAGCTGCAGGGATCAGTGTGGAGTTTGTTGGCAGCGTTTCGAGCCTGAATATGCACCGAGCAGAAACACACAGAGACCTGAGAGCGAGCGACTCTTTTTCATTGTAACTGCTTCGCTAAAATAAACACGGAGGATATGTTTATACATCTATGTACACACACACACACACACAGACACACACACACACACGCAAATACACAGTGGGACGCACTTCTCCTGTCAGTACTTGAGTTAAGAGTTGGAGAAGCCTATGTGCAATTCTCTCCAGGGGGAAATCAAGCCTGTGTATATGTATTAATCTCCATGACAGTAGGTGAGAGGCCTGGAACCGCCATAGTTTTCTCCACTGCGGAACTAATTATGTATTACGTGAGCCAGATCCGTCACTTTAATCAACCACATACTGGACGCACAATGTGGAGTCATGTTACTGGTGGCTGATTGACAAGGGGATGGTTATCTGGTTCAATTTCGAAACATTTCAAATGGAAGAAACATTGTTTTTCAAGCTTAGGGAGAACGGGTTGAATATTTGGTCAAAGACCAAATTTGGATTTTTCAATGACGTAAAACTAAATGCAATGTGTAACCAATAATGCTGTATTTCTCGTACTTTCTGCCAGAATGTAAACCCATTTGGATTAGGCTCTCTGCTTGTTTGGCAGGAAAGTCAAATAAACTGAAATGTGAAAACTGTCCATTGTCTTTACATGCCTGTGTGGGTTTTCCCAAGGTATTCCAGCGTCCTCCTACAATCTGAAAACACATGGATCGGAGTCGGATTAACTGGAGACTCGAACAAGACCATAGGTGAGTGTAAATAGTTGTATGTCTCTGTGTGTTGGCCCAGTACTACACCGCTTCCTGTCAGCTAGCTGGCTGGCTGGATGGATGGATGGCTGGCTGGATGGATGGATGGATGGATGATTGATGGGTTATGTTGTTGTTTTCTGCTCGTACTTATACTTCACAATGTCCTGTGGTTCCATCTTGTTTTGGCTGTGTTTATTTCTGGGCCACGTTTTCTGTGCAGCCCGAACAAGTGAAATTATTTTTAAAACCTGTACGGCGTGAACACAGTGTATCCCCTTGGCTACAACTGGCACATGTGAAATGCAGCTCGGGAAGACAAATCTTCTCGAAAGCTCATTAGAGCCTGAAGTGACGGAACATTTGCATGTACTAAAAAACAGCAGCTGTGGTCTAAAGCACTGGCAAAAGATGGGTTACATCAGAGAAGAGGAGAACTGGAGGTGGTAGGTTCACGTTGACACGGAGACTAAACTGAGAAAACAGTCGAGACAGAGATGAGGCTTATAGTTCATAGAGTTGATTCGAGGGCAGCTCCAGACTGCTGAGGTTTGGCCCCGTTTGCATTGGCAGCCACACAGTCAGACAAGTCTATATCGGAGAGTCCCTGTCAACTCATTGAGAGACCCCACAATGCCCGCAGCTCTCCTGGGTGAAAGGGAGAGAACAAAAGACTACGAATGGCAACCGCAAAAGCGATAAGGAAGTCGAAGGTGAGGAGGAAAGGTGATAAGGGAGCCCGACAATAAAAAGGTATTATTCAACACTTAAAAGAATGATTATAGACAGACAATGGGGTGATTTGGATTTATTGTGTCTCCTAAAAAAGTGTCTAAACAGGTTTTAGCAAATTACATCTGCTTATCTACAGTTCCTTTCCTTGGCGTAGCAGATTATAGTCGTTTTTTTCACTTCTAAAAAATATTACAAAACAATTCGTATTGACATTTTCATGAATTTAGAATCATATAAATGTTTTCTTTTTTCCATTACCCAAAAATGAGCCCATTAATGACTATTTACATGAGGAAGGGGGTCCTCTCTACGGGGGGGCCGCCATGTTTTTTACAGCAGCCCAGAGTGGTCATACTAAGCATCTTTTGAGTTTTAATTACAACTGAAGTCGACCATAGGTTCTCCTGCATGCCCAGAAGGTTGAGGGTGAGGTGATGGATACAACATGCAACTTCACCTCTAGAGGTCACCAAATCGTACACACTGCACCTTTTAAGAAGGATAAACAGGGCAGTATTTTGGATTGACAAAAACGTATCGGAAAGAAAAACAAGGAGACAGTCACTGTAAACTGTGCCATAAAGGCCCAAACAAGTAGATAGTGCGGACAAGGCGGGGGGCGGGGGGGGGGGCAACGGCAGTGAGACACAGGGAATACTGTAGTCAAACGGAGAGTCCCTCTGTCAGGCCAGTTCAGCCGCTCAGACAGAAGCTGCATTATAGAGCAGTGGGTCTGGCCAAGGGGAAGAACAATAGCCTCTGTGTACTGAAGCCTCGGGTGCATCCTAACAGCTGGGGCAGAGGAGGCCCTCCGCGGTGGCATTAAATGGCATGTAAAGGGGCATCGCGATTTTGCACACTCACAGATGTCTTTTCCCCGGAATCCCTGACCCGTCCCTCCGCATGTGCCACCACCTCCTCGTGCCAGGCAGCCATCACCCTCTATTCTACTCTCATCCTGTCTTTTCTTCCCCCCCTCACACAACACTCGCTCATTATGGCCTCCGTTATTCTGCGTCTCCGGCAAACATCCCTCACCCACTCGGCAGGAGAGACGCAGAGCGCTACTGACAAGGAGATATTCTTCTTGTTAGCATGAGAAAGCCAGAGACTGGCAGAAGATCAGAGCAATGTCAACAAATAAGAGAGGTCCAAAAGCCTCCGCAGGAGGCCTGCCAAAGCTTCTCTATCACGAGGGCTCCGCTGAAACGCAGAGGGGGGCGGGGGGGGGGGACTGAGCACAGAAAAACTGCGCTGGAATGTCATCCCTCGCAGCAAAGAGTTCACTAACAGCAACATGGAGAGGTGTTTTTTGGCTCTATTCTGGGATACACCTGTGGGTGAGACCATTCACTGGGTAGAACTGGGATCTGTGTATCGAAGAGCAGGTTATACAGCGAGACCCTTCGTCTTTACACCTGTACTTTTTTAGTTCCCGCGAGCTCTGAGCAACATCCAGTATTTTGGGAAATGTTCAGGAGGTAATGCACTCACAAAAGACCTCGCCTGAAACCAAAACAACAAAAAGGGACAAACTTCTTCATACCTCCCCTCTGGACTGAGAATGGATGGATTCCATCACTGCCTCTGTAAAAGTCATTTTTGGATCAGAGGCAGTGGAGTCGGTCCTGATGTCATTTTCAAATTCTGAGCTGTGGTGAAACCCAACCTATAGCTCCCACTCAGTCATGTGATAGTAGATGCCTCTGCTGCAGAATGATCATTTTAACAGCTGCAAGAGGTCAGAGCTGTGCTCACATGCACTGCATTTTTGCCCCTAGAGGTTCCGATGCAATGTTTCACACACCACGTCTGATACCTGGACATAAGGTACCAGTTGACTCCAGGTTCTGGTCTGATATAAGTGTAATAAAAAAATAAAATAAAAAAAGACCAACAAATTGTATCAACCCATGTGGAAACGTGGATTGTTATTACTGCTGTACAGCCACAGTACTGTATATGTCAGTGTTACACCAATGGGACTTTGCAGCATGAATTATTAACAAAGATCTGATGAGAATTGAGAATATTCCAAACTCCACCACAACACTTTGCCTTCCCGAAGCCGACAGAGATAATCTGTAAAATGACTAATATTGGACCAACAATCACCCCTAGTTCTTGCTAATGTTGCAGTAATCATTTTCCATTAAAGGTAAACAAAACAAAAAAGTAAAATAAAGTCAAATTTTAAAAAAGCTCAATTGTTTTTGTGTGACCCACTGTTCGATCATCATTGTCATAATTTCTAATATGTATATCAGTATTGTACCATTGTTATATTGTGTGGATTAGCAATGAACACGTACATATGCAGAAACTCTGTGCATTGGAAATGGCCTGGATGCAGGTGTCTATGTGTGCGACTAAGAATCAGCACAGTTTGTCAACAAATCTAGATATCTAAACTCAGTGTATTACCTCTTAAACAGCCAAATCAGTTCCAATCGAGGAGGAGGGAAGTTTTAAAATTCCCTAATATACAACTTCTTGACCCTACTTGGCCCCGTTTGTACTTTGAATACATCACAGGCACAAACTGGCCCCCACTAATCTACTGTCAGGAGCAGCGTACGCAGACTTTTATCAATGGCTCTGCAGCTGCTGTTTTCCAAAGGCAATTCATTCATCACCGACTCCAACTCGCTATTCCTGCACAGGCTGCTGTTACACATACCACTGTGATTCTAAAGTGCAATCCAATGGCCCCATCCCAGGCCCCTTTAAATGGACAGAAGAGAACAGCAGTAAACATACATGGCCAGCCTACTGTAAATCTACTGTCCTTATACCACATGGGCTGACATCATGAAATGACACGTTGGGAGCTGTCACCACCTATTACAGCCTGATCACAGCCAAGGAACAACACTGCTCCTCGTGTCTGTCTGCCCCCCCCCCCCCCCCCTGTGTGTTTTCCCCCCCCCCCCCCCCCCCCTTGCTGCTACACATGAAGTAGTACAAAGAAGGTTTCAAATTTCGCAAATCATGATTTTCACTGGGGCTGAGGGCTACCATCCCCCCATGACTGCAAAACCAAGCTGGTTGAAATAGACCCCAGCCCCTATATCCTCCTCCTACCTCTCCTCTGAGGCAACACACTCTGTATTAGTGAGGGGGGGGGGGGGCATGAACATAAAAAAAAAAAACAATCCCC